>JBAMHX010000024.1:5221486-5232427 GCA_037177515.1 Pseudomugil tenellus
TATATATAGGTGTAAACGTGTGTGTACAGAAAAAAGATTTTGGCACTACAACAGTGTGTGCCCTGGAGAGCAATACATGAATAACTCTTAATCAAATTTAATCACAAAGAGCTCATAAGAAATTATTTATAGGAATATAATAGCGTTTTCAGTCAAATCTGAAATGCCAGACTTTATTACTTCCTCCTGGATAAAGACCAACTGAATTAATTTTACTGATACTATTTAAGGTATTTTGAAACCCAACGAATGCATCAACACTGTAAGCCCACAAATTAAATTAATCACACTTAACTTATTGGCGGCCAGCCATGGCTATAGCGAAGAGCCTCATGCTGCCAGCGTTTTATAGCATTTTGTTCATCTTTTGGACCTGTGTAATGTTGAGTTCTGGGACTTGGCCCTGTGCCTGGATCAGGGAATCTTTGGGTGCACACTCGAAGGACATTCTCAAAGTATTGGGTGCATGTTCGGAGCACAGTCAGAGAGCAGTCTTTGAGGATGTTTTTAACACGCACCTGGCCTAATCAGCTTTCCATATAAGAGCAAAAGCAGAAAAAGACATCTTTCGTAGTGGCATTAAGTATGTGTCTTTTAGGTCTTTAGCTGTAAATGTTCAGATTTAGAAAGACATCAAAAGACATCTGTGGCAGCCAGTTAGTTAAACTAGTCTACAGATAATAGAAAGGAGATCTTATCTAAGTAATTCACCTTGGATTGGTTATATTTTATCAACAATTACACCAAAAGTGCTGCCACAAATTTTACTGCTTTACAAAAGCCATTCATTTGCTGCTCCACTGGCAGCTCGACTTATCACCTGTTGCTACGAACCAATAAAAATGAGATAAAAACTATTTTTAATGATTTTATTTTAAATTTTGCAAGTGCCACATTATTAATGAATGCCATCAGTTTAATCTGACCTTTCTTAACCACACCCGAAGGTAGATTTTTCATTAACATTTAAAGTCTACATAGATGTAAAGTGCATTGTGAAGCTGCATGTGTGCGCTGCAGTCTCACAAAGAACGTTGAGCTTTATCTTGTGTGACATTTAAGGTTTCCCCTCTCTATTTCAGGAACTCCCCTGACAGATGTTGCACACACACACACACACACACAAGCTCTTGAAAGTGTCTCTGTTAAGGAATCAAGTGAATTTTGCGTTTTTACGGGAATAAAAGTATAAAATTTATATGAAGACTTTTACACTCTTGTCTGTATGAGTGTTAGAGATCATGTTTAAGAAAGGAAAAAAAACAAACTGGTTTTGTGATTTACAGTTTGGCAAAATAAGTGGATTTTGGCTGAATGTTGATTATGTCTGTAAATAAATTATGTTTGTTATGCAATTATTTGAATCTTGAGGTTCATGCTAATCGTCTCCTGTTTAGACAGTGGGACACCACTGACTTGTGCATATGGAAATCCATCTCCAACAACTGATCAGGCTCATCTTGTGGCATGAAATTTTAGTGCGCTTATCCACTGCGAAGTCTAAAAACTTACAGCTATAGAAACTCAATCTGATTGCAAACATCCATCCATTTTTATCTGTCTATCCAAGGACATGTCCATGAGTGAAACCCAAACATATCCCTCCCCAGCAACACTCTCCAGCTCCTACTGTTGGATCCTGAGGCATTCCTTGGCCAGAAGGGACATATAATCCCTCCAGCATGTTCTGGGTTTGCACCAGGGTCTCATCCCTTTTGGACGTGGCTGTCAAATCTCTAAAGGCAGGCACCAGGAGGCATCCTAATCATTGCCCCAACCACCTCAGCTGAATTCTGAATGTGGAGTAGAAGCGGCTCAGATATGAACCCTGTTCAAGTTGCTCACACGTATTTTTTAAATAGGTCAAATCCAGTCAAATATGTAATCAATGAATTGTAGTTGTAAAAAATAACCAATGGGAATTCATGGTCAGGAAACACTGCATGCTTTGTGCCATTTGTTTCTTGCCACTATTTACAGTTCAAACTACTTAATGTTTTATTCTTTATGGGTTATTGAGAGCTTTTGTGTTGTTTCAAGAAATTCTACTGTACAGTAAAAATAAAAATGTAAAAATAAATAATTACTTTGCAATAAAGTCTTAAGATTTAAAAGTATAGTAATATCTCAAGATATAATTTAATATGATCTGTGACTTTACTATTATCTTAAAGGAATTGTACCCATTTAATATAATACAAATCCAATTATTTGTTCCAGCTCGCAAAAAAGTGTATTATTTAGTTTGGAGAGCTAACAGAAGATGCGCATGGAGGCTGAGGGAGGAGTAAACAGGCGGAGGAGTTAAAAGGAATTTTGTCTTATATGTACATTTTCACTTTCCTTCACTTACTCGTACTGAACACCTTTAATGGTAATTTACTTTTAACAAAGCAAGATACACAAACACTAATCGAGTGAAACGCGGGAAGCTGAGGCAGGGGGAAATAAAGCACATGTTGTTTTGGATCTTTGTTTCAGGAGAGTAGTTGGCTCGGATGCTCATATCTCAAAATTTGTCTGTATTCCAAGGCATAAATCTGGTCGAATCACATCTCGTATCCCATATGCAATGATCCAGTATCTCAAGGTTTCACTGTATTGTGTGTGAATGCTTTTGTATCAACAAATCTGGATGATTTATATTACTGAAAGTGCCCTCTTGTTCAGACCGTTAGCACACACAAAAAAAAAAAAAAAAAAAACTAAAACTAAAACACTCATCTTTTAGCATTAAATTATTTTATAAAGTACTCTGACAAATACAGCTTTTATAGCAGATGTGTTCTAAGATGGTCCTCATAGATCTCTGTCCTGAAAGTTTTGATGTGTCCCTGTTCCAACATACGTGGCTTCCAGTAAATGGAACCAACAGCCAAATAAGTTTGGCACAATGACGAATTCATTGAGTCAGCTGTGATGGAACAGGAAAATATGGAAAACTTGCACGATTGTCACAATAAATATTGTACTATTAAAAACAACCTGTGAGTTTATCATATGTTGACGGACATTTACATGCAAGCTAATCTGTCAGGTGGACGTTACAGGTTGCACATAATATCGCAGACTGGGTGGCAGTAGGGATACTTACTCTCTACTGACAAAGTGATGGGTTGGCTGGTCTTGTTCTCTCCATTCTTGTCATTCACTGCCTGCACGTAATAGCGGCCAGCGTCTGGTGCCACAGTAGACAAGATAACCAGTGTGTTGTCCAAAGTAATTGCACTGAGGAGGGAAAAAAAAAACACAAAACAAGGTAACTGTTTATAAAATGTTAGTTAAGATTGCAGGATTATCATAATGACTTTGAGGTGAAAAATCTGTGATGCTTACAGTTATTCAGATTAAACTAAAAATACAAACACCAAGAGATGAGAGTGCCATCAATAAAACTGGTGAAAAAAAAATACATTCATATTTTCAAATTAGAGGTAAATATATCTGAAGTTTATTTATGTCCAGTCGATCTTGTGACTTAAAAAGACATCAAACATTTTACCATTTAATTACACTGTTCAAGCAGCATTAGTTCCATCGATTTACATTGTGTAAACAACGTGTAAGTGCTGACTAGGCAAACGAGAAATATTGACATCCTCGCCTTTCTCAAATATGATCACATTGCTTAATAAGCAAGCACTTTTAATTGGCTATTTTTAGCTCTCTACTTCTTAAAACCTGCCTTTCGTTTGCGGACCATTTTGGGAAGGATAGTATCCTCATTATCGGCTGCTGAAATGACATCTAAATGAATGAGTGCCCAGCCATTTTCTCATCAGGTATCCTACAGACACAAGTTTATTGTTCTCTTTTCAAGCTCCCCCTTTGACTTTCCCTTGTCAAACATAGCAGCAGGTGAGGAAGAAATCCTTCACCCCGCTGCCAGATGTTACAGCCCTCTGAACATGTTTACAAATCAATATTTTCTTATTATCTGTGCCTGGTCGACAATTTAATACCGCACTCCAACTGGGTGTTGTCCTCCACACGTCTTATCCATCTGTGCACAGTTTTTTCCTTTTATCCAGTCTTTCTTTACCACAAAACACTGAATGTGACCATTTGTGGAAGTGATATTTGGTATTCTGCCTTTACAAAAAACAGTCTACTAAACCAATATTGTTAGAGGAAAAGAACACATCACAACAGACACCAAAGTAAAAAAAAATCTCTTCCACTGTAGTAAAGGAATTCAAATCAATACTATCCAAGAGCTTGTGGCAACCACCTACCTCCCGTACTGTGGGACATTTAAGCGGGATTTTCTCTTTGATGCTTCCACAGCTATTATTAGTGCTAAGTATGGATCAACTTTGGGCAACTTTATTTATAAGCACTCTAAAACATTAAGTGCTGAACAGACAGAATTCTTATCGAAACTAATCTTATAGATCAATAATGACTGAATTCATTGCTGGTTTGGGCTCTTCTTTATCTTTAAACATACTGTTATTTTTAAGTAGTATTATTAAGTATTAAAGAAAATGTACCCCTTTCTTTTTATAAATACAATTTCTAATTAAAGTGTAATTTTAGCTAATGAGTTTCAATGTTACAATGCTTACTTTTGCATCCTTAGAAGCAGTGTCAAAAAACCCATTCTCCTCAAAGAGTAACAAAGAAAAAATTAATAGAAAAAGGAAGACCATTTCTGAAAGATGCAAATAGTTTTTATTTAAAACATCTACAAAACAATTTCATGCAAAAAGCAGGAATACCACTGCTTTTGACCCAAACCAGTAATATAGCAGCTATCTAGCTGTGCAGTTAGCATAACAGTGTTGTAACAGTGTTAACATATCTTCACACTAACTGATTTTCAAATTATTAAAAGGGAAAATAAAAACAGTGATAGTCACTGTTCATTTGGGATTCCTTTCACCTGCTGAGACTCAAATGTTCTTTCTAAAGGGGCAGGCAGTCCTCAATGGTGACAGCTTTTGATCTGCAGTAAATATTTCATGCTAGCTCGCTGGAACAGTGACATCCTGGACACAGAGCTCTGAATTATGAATCTCTTCAGGGACATAGGAAACACGGAAGTGTCCAAAAAGCGGAATGAATCCCAGATGACTTCTCTGGAACAATACTAAATGTTGATGCAATCTGGCCTCAACTTTTTGCTGGCATGAAGCTCATAAAACATAAATATGTGATAGAGCGAGCAGCCGTAGATTAAACAAATAGGTCGGTGATCTTTGAGATAACAAAAATGATACCTCCTTATAGGAGATTTTTTTTTCTTTTAGAAAACACCAAGTTCTGGGAGATTCTTGGGCTGACTTTGGGGCTGTTCATGTTCCTTTTGGTCTGTAAATGTAAAATAAGGAGGTTTTGTACTGAGGTGATCCAGCTAAAACCTTCAGCTTGTGACTCTTTATGTAACACAAATGTTTATTTCCACAATTAGCTGGTACTTAATTAAATTCCTTATTCCTATTAGTGTAACACAGCCTAGAGTCAACCAAATCTTCCTGATGTTCTTGTATATCAAAACAAAGGTGAGAGTTTTCTATAGTTACTGAGGAAATGACTCCCTGTTAATAGTTTACTCATTCATAAATTACAGTCATGTCCTTCTTTAGGGCTTAGTTTATTTAAAACAATACAGTCTATGAAGAAGCTGCTTATAGGCTGTCAATTGCTGGGAGAAGGTTTGCGGAGTTCAGTATTCATAAAGCCGTGAAATTTGCATGTCTTGGTCTCTTCTAAAGATCACTGGACAATACAAGCTGATTCGATACATTGCTCTCCTCTCTTCTCACTAAAAGCTGCATGAAAGTCAACTAATACACCATTTCTGCTTATGATGTTACAGTAATGTTTTTTCTTTAGTATTATACCTTTTGAAGATCCGTTAATCAACAATGTCGCAGTGGGTTCCACATTACCAGAAATTTGACCTCTTGATACCTCACTGTTCTTTTTTTCCTTCCTTTTTTTCCCAAACGACCATTCAAAACTTAATAACCCAATCCAAGCAGCAACCAAACTAAGTTCCAACTAATATTATCCACAGCAAATTCAGATTTCATCACTTATTGGGAGCAGGAGGCAATTTTCCCCCTTGCTAGTTGATTTTAATGTGCTCCCCCACCAAGCTTCTCTCTCTCAGGCTGTAATCAGTGATAGTGCAGTGGGGGTCGCACAAAACTTTGTTACACAGCTTGTTCAGCAGATCTATCTGCTCCCAGAGCTTGCTGGGCCTCGGGGATCAAAGACCACATGATGCTGGAAGAAAATAAAAGGAAGCCAATTATCCTGAATGGCTTTACATGTATATCAAGGGAGCCGAGAAAAACGATAAGGATTTGTTTAAAAAAAACCTTGTGAAATATGTTGCTTCATAGTTTCCTGGAGTAATTTCGTATTTTCTTATAGTCTTTCTTCCTCTATTTTCTCTGAATAAATTGTGGTCATCCTCATGGAGCTCCCCATCTCTCAGTGGCATTGCGAGCAGCTGTCTGGAGCTCACTCATAACGACAGCTTACCACGTTTCCGGCACGGTGAAGGGATTTATCAAACCACAGAGCTGAGAAATTTGGACAAATCAGATATGTGTGAACATGCCTCCATCTCCATCTACTTTTTTCTTTTTTTGTTTATTCCCACATCTTAGAAAGCTTTATCTTTTTTACCCAATTTCCTTTCCATTATCATCCTTGGCTGGAACTGTGGTGCAGTCCAAAGAGACTGGACAGCTGCTCAGAAATCTTTGTGACATATGAAGCTTTTAAACAAACCCAGTTTTATTTGCAGCAAGAAGTAGCATTATTCTCAGATGCAATTACTGCCTTGCAGATTAATTCATTTATATTAACAATCGTGTTTGTTTGTTTTATGACTTCCAGCCTTTAGTGATGCTGTGGCACTTTTATCAATAATGATGATGAAGGTATATTTTTAACTGGGACAGAGAGATGGTTCTTTTAATGTTTTATTTGCCACTGGCTTCTCTCCTTCTCCAATTTCCATTATTACAAATAAATTGAATTTCAGATAAATTAAATTAACAATGATCCACATCTGCTCTCTTTAATTAAAACACATCATTCCTGGAATCTGTATTTAGAAAAAGAGGATTAAGAGGATATCTTCAAATCTATTTCAACCACTAACTTTGCCAGTCTGTATGCATGGCTTATTGTGTTAATCCAGTACTGACAGTGTGTTGGCCTGGCTCTAACACACAAATTCACATACTGGAGTGTTTTGGCATCTGTCGTGGCTGTCCCTCTCTACTAGGCCGTGAGAGGCCTAACCTCGCTCCGCAGCTCAGACCTACATTACATGCAGACAAATGGGCCCAGTTGGCTGATGGCCTTCCCCAGGAGAGCTGGAGAGGTCAACAGGATCAAGCAGCTCACATGGCTGGCTATGGTTTGAGTCAAACCAGAGGCAGTGGACAAATGAAGGGAAAGAGAGCCAGAGCAAGAGCACAAAACAAGCTCCATGCTCTACTGCTCAGTGGACCTGTGATGCGAAAGCCACAGCTCCTGGGGATGGTGGATGGAGGAATGAGGAGTGACTGTGGCTCATAAAAAAAGACACTTGTTTTCATACCGGGGCATGAACTAGAGTCTTTGTGTCTCACTCTTGGTCATATTCTTCTCAGCTGCTTGTGGTTCACTGAGTGATGAGACAAGCAACATGAGATAAGACAGAAAAATGATGATAAAAAGGTTTCTTTTTCACTCCCAAAATGGTGAGATCCAAATCAACTCCAGGGAAATTCTTAAACATTTATAATAATTGTTGCAGTTTTGTTCTATATTTATTCTGATTCTTTCATAGTTTGGACGAAGATATTTTAAAGTAGTTTACAGCTAACTAAGTGAGTTTTGTCCATAATTAAAATAATAACAGAAGCCAAAAACACTACATTACAGACAATGTTCTTTTTATATAAGGTAGCGTCATAGATAGTAGTCATAGCCATAGAAACAATAAAGAATAGACGCCACAAGCAGCCGCCATATTGGACTGGTAGCTAATCCGATATCATTCTAAGTTGACAGCAGTGGTTTCCCACATTGGAATAATTAGTCTTGGAAAAATGCAAAAAATGCTCATAAACTGCTCAATGAACACAAATGAATGAATGGTTTTCAGCTTCCATGCAGGTCTAAGTTGGACCAGATGTACGAAGAGAAATGTTTAAACATAGGAAAATGAATAACTCCCACCGTCTTAACTGTTAGAATACACTGATTTAAGAACCCATGAATTTTTTTTTGTTTTTTCTTCTTCTTCTTGTCATCTTTTTGACCTGCAGTTCAATGGGTTCATGACTAATACTAAACAGTTGTAGGGAGATGCAGGAGAAGGCCTTGGCTCTACACTGGCCACTGTGACTAATGGGGAATCCATAGCATACTGACAGGACCCGAGCATCACAGGCAGAGGCCATTAATTGATCAGCAGCTACTGCGGATTACTGAAGGAAGCTGCATTGTGTGTGCATGTCAGGGATGTCGGCCCAATATTCATCCCACAGGTCAGATTCCTCTGTGTTCTGTCTTAGCAGACACTTCTACAAGGTTGTTTCAGAGTAACGCAGATAAATCCATGCCAAAGTGTCAATAGAAAGTTTCGGCGAGAAAAACAACAGGTAGCAGGGACACAATTGTTGTCAGAGCGAAACAGTAAAGAAAAAGCAGTAGTTCTGGTGCTATATCCAGAGACAGATTCACCCTCCAGCCAACAGCCCTGTAATTTCTGGCAAATGTGTTTACTGATGGATGCTCTGATTATACACCACATTAAGTCTCCAAAATAACACAACAAATCACAGCAACTTAACAGGAAAGACCCTGTAATGCATTACTATTCAATAATGGAAGAATAATTATATTTTGGCCTGAATACATTTTATTTTTGGATTCTGTTTTTCATTACAAAGAAGACCCAGGTTGGACTGCTTTATTGCAGGTCATCAGTTGTATTTACATGCACATCAATATTCCATCTCGTGTGGGTAAAAACTATTCTGTTCATTTCGCTGATGACATTTTACAGAGTATAGTCCGATTAATGAGTCATGCACACATTATGTCCCGCTATGCCATTGGAAAGTTTGAACTCTTCCAAAGCCTTAATTACGTCAATAAACCCTTAGAACATGTTATTACTGCATTAGAGAGGATACATTGAACAAAGTACTGGTAGATTATTATTAGAATTGCCTATGATAAGTGAATATTTATGTCTTCTCAGTTCACATATCATGAAATAACGATAGGAATATAAAGTCAGCAGCAAAGGTAAAGGTGAAGGTGAAAACAAACTCCTTTAAAAGCAGAGACATATAAGGAGACTGGATAGGTTTGTAAAGTGATACCATTTTAAATATATTAACAGCTCTCTAAATTTTAGATTATTGAGGCCAAAACTAAATTTCAGGATTGTGTTATCTTTTTTTCTATTGGTATTTAAATCAGGTTCCCAAATCTTGTGGTTCTCCACAAGAGAAAAAGTGATTTTTTTCATAATTTGTTTCATCTGGATCACTATTGCTTTTCTTATTATGAACTGATCCAGGTTAAGATGATAAAAGAATTATGTTGAATTATCCAGTGTCTTAATCACACTAATAATCAGACACAAATCAGGTCAATATCAGAAAATTGTTTTCCACATTAATGTTTCCAGTGATCAGGTACCATGCCTGCGATGAAACATGGAAACACAGCGAAGAAGAAGAGCAAAGCAAAGAGCATCAGAGAAAAAGCACAACAATAAGTGAATCTAGAAGTTTATGGGCATGCTGTCAGACAGTGTCTGCCTTTGCCAAAACCAGCAGCTGCACAGACCACATGGCAGAGAGAGAGCAGTCACAGTTCCACACTGAGACGCTGCTTTGCCAGGGGTAGTCTGGCAGCCATGGAACTTAAAATGCTGTATTTATTAAGTAGCTGTGGGTTTCCTTTCCGCATCCAGGGGATACAGTAAGTGTGCTGTGCTCATATAGATTGCACAAGCTATGTTTCTTTAACCTGTGATGTTTTTAATTTTGACTAGCTTCCGTGTGGCTCTTTGCAAATAATTGCTGCCATTATAGAACGAATATAGGGTTTTATGGTCATGTTCAGTGCAGCTATGAACAGTTTGAGTGGTAGATATAGCTGAGAGGCATAAAACAATCCTGCTTATATGGGATCAGTAACACTGATGATGTTATGATCCTACAAATGATTAAAATCCACAGAATATGGTCAAAACGATAATAAAGTACGGATTTAATCAAGGGATTTTTACCCATAGAATCAATCTAATAAACTGTGAGAAAATACTTTCTTTTCACTTTAACAACCTATTCACGTAGAGATGGGTGTTTCACGGAAAAACGCCTTGTGTAATGGAGGAGAATTATTCCATCGTTTGAATATTGTGTATTCCCACCCTAAACAGGTTTCTGGTGTTTGCTAACAATAAGTTTCTAGCATTGTTGTGCACAAATGCTGTTGTTTTTTCCTCTCATCCCCATTATTTAGCTATAGAAAGCACTTTCACAAGCATTCAGCAATAAGTCACTCGGTCATGGCTTTGATTTCTAGACATATTTAATTAGGCTACGTGCAACTCCACTGTTTGCACTCTCCCTGAATCTGTGGTGGGAGACATCTTTTAACTTTCTAACTGATCGTATCGCTCACTTACAGTAACGTAACGTTTCTTCAGTCTTGTGCTAATATTCTTTCTTGATATGACTATTGCTATTGCTATGTTTTTTACATCAGACACCAAATTCCAACAAAGCTAGCCACTAACTGCTGATTTTCTGGATGAACCTTCGGGGGGATGTTTTCTTCTCTAGTGACTAGCCGCTCGTTTTAGGCTATGCTTTACGATAAGCTACCTTTTATACACTCACCGGCCACTTTATTAGGTACACCTGCCCAACTGCTCATTAACACTTAATTTCCAATCAGCCAATC
>JBAMHX010000024.1:5235535-5250528 GCA_037177515.1 Pseudomugil tenellus
GTGGTGGGTGGTTAAGAAAAGGGGTCTATGGCTGTGGCAGAGAAGACCCCAGTTGTATAGTAGCTAACAGGTGAACGATGCATAGAGCAGATAAGGCATGCATGGAGCAGGTAAGGCATTCATGGAGCAGATAAGGCATAGAGCACTGAAGCTCAAGAGATGGGTTCAAATATGGTGGAAAAAGACAAAGCCAAGATCCTTCATGATTTTCAGATTGACACAGATTGAATGATAATGCCTGAGTAATCAGACATTGTGGTGATAAACAAACTACAGAAATGGAAATGATACATATAGCATATAACTGACCACAACATTAAGAAAAACAACCACAAGAACCTGGAAAAATATTAGGGGAAAAAAAATCACAAAGATATTGGGATGGGAGGCGGGGGGGCTTTAAACTTCCAAACTGGGATACTGGCCCAGTACCTTTCCAAGGAACACCAGATATCTCTGTCCAGAAAAGCATAGTCCTCAGATACTTAAGATACTGTGCAGAGCTCCCAAACTCCCTGGCCTTCTGTAGAGGACCTGCACTTGAAATAAGAAACAGATAACTATAGTCTGAAATTGTCATGGCTATTTGGGGAAAAAAATCATGAAATAACATAACCCAGACAGAAAAGTAAGGTCCTTAAGTTCATTTTAGGCTTAAATAATGACCTCACTAACTTAAGACTTCCCAGCTTCCTCTGAGGTAAAATTATGTTAGAACGAGTATACGATTTATGCCACAAACCAGACTATTAGGGCTCTAGTGCTGTTTGACAAAACTAAATGATTAAAACCCAGGCCAGAGAGCAAATCAGGGAGGGTAAACCAACCTCTTTTTTCAAGATAAACAGAATCAGAAGCAAAAATTCCAGTTAAGGCTGTGTGCTGGTCCAGTGCTCTAAACCATGATTGTGCACTGATTGTTGGTGAACGAACACCAAAATGGCCAGCTGGTACGTACTGATTGCTGACTTCAGGTGCCATCACCTTAAAGTTCCGGATGGAAATAAATAAAGAAAGAGAATTCTGTAAACTGTGCATAAACAGATGAGTAACAAAGACTGTAGTTTTGTTGCACATGTTGCCACAAATTGTTCTGTTGTATGACAAACAACAGAAAGTAAGAGTTGCCCTGAAGCTAGAGAACTCAGGTAACTTCAGCAACAAATCAGCAAAAGAACTTTGAGAATCAAACACGACACATCCAAAGTCTTCTTTAAAAAACAGCAAACATAGATATGCTAAGTCAACTCACATGCGGCTGCTGGGTGGAATCTTGCGCCCATCTCTGAACCAGGTGACTTGAGGTTGGGGAAAGCTGCGAATGAGCGGCGCTAGAATAACAGCACCATCTCCCTGAGACACTGACTGACTTCGTTCACCTTCCTCGAAACTGCCCATAACTAGAAGAAAGCAAACAAACAGTGAAAAAAAGAAAGAAAGAAAAAAAATCAGAGAAACAAGTGTAAGAGGATCAGACAGGCATCGTGTATGAAACTCAAACATACTGGTCACAGGCACAAATCTTATTTCTTTGACTTTTGGTGACCACAGAGCTTCTGCCATCTGCTTTTGTGCTCTGAAATGTTCCACCGAGCCGCTTCGATGGACGGAGCGGTGCTGTTGCCATGGTTTCCACAGTACATTGAGAAAGGCTTGAGGGAAACAAGATGTAATGACTCACAAAGGGACATTGAGGGGATGCTAAATTGACTCGTATTCACATTTCTTACATTCCTGTGCACATGCATCAAGGGCAATCAATCTTGGTCAGAATCTAAATGTGCACATTCAACATAGTAGATGACCAGCTACAATGCTATTTCATCTCCTGTTATATTTCATCTGTTAGAGCAGTTTTATCCCTCCCTTTGCCTAATTATATCTTAAAAGCTGATGAAAATACTTTGCTAATGTCCCTGCTTCGCATGCTTGTAAATGGGATCCGTGGGCAGGTGAGGAGATGATGGATATGTACTCATCGCTTGTTGTTTTGGTTCCAGCTCTGCATTCATCTCATGCAGACTGTAAACCTTTGTAATACAACAGCAACAAGCAGGCTTTGTCTTCTGCTCCCCCTCAGACACTTTGCTTGCAAGTGACACCTAGCTTCACAGAGAGGGAAGAAAGTGGATCATATATTGAATGCACCTCTTCAATTCAAGAAGAAGAGCAATAAAGAAAACTCAGCTTAAATGAATGAGTTGTTACATCAAACAGGCAATTAAGTTCCAGCACAGCCTGGCAATATTATCTGTAATACAGACAGGGATCAAGGTGTGGGACTTTGAACTGGGGGGGATGTTAGAGTGGTTGTGCATCGATGGCAATCTGATTTTTCTCTCTCCTCTTTCAATGAGTACAAAAAAAGGTAATCTGACTTTGCGGTGCAGCTGTGGTGCTTAGCTTAAATGAAAATATAGGAAGTGTGCAAATCCCCGTTCCCCCCCTCCACCCCCCAGACTTTGATCTGCAGTTTCCCTTACGTGATGTCCTCCTCCCCTTCTTCCCTAATCTCCAATGCCTCGGTGTGTTTCCCTTTCTCAGAGGTGTGTCTTGGCGATCGTAATTGTGGCACCTCAATGAAACAGCTTCCGAAAAAACATCTCATCAATCTCCCTCCATCTTCTTTTTTCTCTCCCACTCCCTCCCTTGTCTTGCTCATCCGTTTCTTCTGCAGGTGTCCTACATTCTCCATCCAAACCGCTTCATGGGCAACTGATAAGAGGCTAGAATAGAATTATGGAAATGGGAAGAGGTAGGAATACGAAGGAACTGGATCACAGTGGGGGTGCAAGCCAAAAAAAAAGAGAGAAGGAAAAGAAAGCAGTGGTGGTCAGATAACGGGGAAATTCAAGAGAGAGGATGCGAGCGAGTACAAAAAGAGCTAGAGGGGGGAAAAATGAAGAACCGGAAAGCTGGGAGAAAGAGGAGATGCAGAAAAAGGAAGACAGTTGCAGCAATGTACAAAACTAAAGAAGTGGACTAGTGGGAGTGTTAGGCCTGACCCTGCGTCCTCCCATCCTTTTCTCCTTCTCTCACGCCTGGTTGATTGCTTCGTCAGGTACAGCGGTGCATCACAACAACTCAAATGTCACTGAAACAAGAGGAATCCGGTGATCCTGGCATACCCAGGCAAGATAATGGGCGTGGGACAGTTGTGCAGGGGCGGATTCTGCAGACAACTGTGTGGTGCGGATCTAATAGCTCATTAACAAAACGAGGGAGCTGAGCGGCCTGGAGCCGACAGGGGAAAATCTACAGAAACAAGCGTGAATGGGAGCCATATTTTCGCCGTGAAACAACAGATGTTGTTGACAAAAGACTGCGAACGAAAAGAAAAAAAAAAGCGGTCATATTAAAATAAAGCACGGTTAAAAAAGAACTGTGGTGACAATATCAATCTAATGAGAATGTTGAGTAGAACAGCTGTCTGAGTTGATAACACTCGGAATGAGATGCAGGTAGATCTTTCACCCTGCCAGCATCTGTCTCTCCCCAGTCAGTCCTTGATGCAAAGGCAGCCAGAGAGAGTGTGGGCATATTGTGTACTCTGTATGCAATTAAGCACACACACACATGCTCTCTCATACGCTGTATCCATTTATTCATCTGCTGGTTCCATTTGTCTTTGTTTCACCCACATCCTGTGCATCTACTTACAGGCCACTTGTACTTCTGTGCGCCTCTGCAGAAGAGCTCCCACCCGATTCCTCACAATGCAGCGGTAGAAGCCAGCATGAGAGCGATCCAACGAAGGGATTAGGTACCTTTAATAAGCACAGAAAAGCACAAGAAGAAAAAAAAGAGATAAACTCTCAAATCACAATAAACTAATTAAAAATACCAAAATAAACTAATTAAAATGAAAGTGGAAATCAAAAGGGCTTTCAAATTTGCAAGGATGAACATGATTAGAAGCATCTGAGTGCACTCCAAACATTAACCAAACATTAAACACACAACTTTAAGACCATCTAACAGAGAGACAAGGGCACAGAGGACGTCTAAGCTTAGCTATTGTTTATTCCAATGATAATGATGCTCGTGAGGCTGGCCCAGCTACCACGACGAAGCTGTCCCTCAAGACACATGCACGCTTAGATAGACAAAAAACACATGTATTAAAATGTCTTATGAAAATACACGCATTCACACACACATTCACAAAAGCAGACACTATCAGGAGACAGAAGCTGAAGCTACCTGTCAGTTGTACTTAGCTCTCCCTCATGACCTTGATTTCCAGCTGTGGAGACAGTACCACGTCTGTGCCATGAGGAGGCAGAATAAATTGTGCTTCTGCTACACCAAATTTTCACAACACATCTGGAGACGCAGATTCTGTCCTAAAAATAAGGACTTTTCCAAGGCATCGCCTATTATCCTCATTTTTTACACCTTACTGCATGAGCTGTTGGAAACAAACCAATCACTCCAAAGTGCAATGATTTTTTTCGTATTTAGCCCAGCTAAGGAGTTTGTGAGATGTGATCTAAAATGGAGACCGATAGTTTCATCATGAGCTAAAACCTGAGGGATGCAGTGCAGAATTAAGCATGATGAGCTCTGCCAGCTGAAGAGTATTGTACGTACTACAAGCTTCTCATCCACATCTTCACAGGGGTGAATGATTAAAACAATCAAGCCCATGCAGTAACGCCTCTGTAATGCCACCGCACGGCCGTTAAAGGCGCAGAAACAAGTTTAAATCTTCTCTGGGGACACAGCCGATGCCAAAAGAATAACTGGCATAATAACCAGCAAACTGCACTACTGGCTTGCAGGGGGATTGTCTTAAAGTGCCACTATCTTATTTTTGTTCAACACATTGCAATAAGATTACTGAATCACAGTAAAGACAAAGAGCTGCTGGAGACAAACCAATTTTAACAAAACAATAAAATGATTTGGCTTGTTTGTACGTGTAGATGTAATCCGGTGAAATACTTTTCAAACAATACACATTTTAGAAAGCATTAGGTGTGAATTAACTAGGTGCCCATCAGTGATCAATGTGACTTTGATTATCTGCTTGTATCCCGCCGATGTCTAAAATACACCAGGGTATGAACACGAATGATAACATCAATACACAAATACTGACAGGAGATTGTGTATTTTGATGCTGTTGAACACTTCCCCTCATACATCAGGTAGTTGGAGGTTCACAACAAGCAGGAAGCTCTTAGTATCTGATACGTTGTGATGCGATGGGAGCTGCATGAATCCGCCACATAAAAATGGTTGCTCAAAGCGTCTCTAGTGGCAAATTAGATGTTAGCAGAACTTGCAGGAGTTGTGAATTAGTCGAGTGTTACCTGCAAGTTTCATTTGAAAAGTTGCTGGAGTACAACACATTCAGGAGGTTAAACATCTCCCATTGCAAGCGCCCTCGCCGCCGTTGTTGTCGCATCATGACAGGATATGCGTTGCACAGTCTCTAACAAACTGTCAGCCAGGTCTGAAAATAACTTCTGGTGATACAATGCATCGGTTGCTATAGTAACAAGGTGCAATTAGTGTGAAAAGTTTCCTTTTCATGGTTTAACCTTTTGCTGGGTTTGTTTTTTATAAATAACTGCTAAGAGAAGCTGAAATGAGTGAGAGGGGACTGCAAAGAGAGCAATTCAGGAGTTCAAAAGCACTTTTAACAAGCTGTTCGCCATGAAGTGGGATATTTACGCAAGCAGAGCAGCCGATTAAGGAGACATTTATCTCAGGAATGTGGAATATTTAATTACATTATCACCTGGAAAGTACTTGTCTGGCCTGTTCTGCAGCTGACTACATACAAACAAACAGAATATTGTAAAAAAAAAAAAGAGGAAAAAAACAGCAAAAAAGTGCAGAAAAGAAGTGATGAGGCAGTTTAGACTTCACCAAACATTTCAACAAACTGACAGACAGAGCAGAGAACTTGGATGTTTTGGAATTCTTCTTATTTTGATCATGCTGAGCAAAATCTCTTCAAAAGAAATGAGTGTCTTTAAGTCATATCGAATTATTGACATTAAAGTTACATGATGTCAAAATAAAGTACACACTGCAGGGAAAAACAACTTACTTTGACAAAACTCTTGTGTAGACAAATTAGTGCTTTCTCAACTGGCTCAGCTCCGTTTTGGTAAATATATTTGCTCCTTTGGTTTTTTTTTATGTTGATGGAAGTCTGGATCAAGAAAAAAAAAATGAAGGAATTTTTTTTCTTTCTTTTTTACCGCTTAGGATAACATAAACAACAACTTCCAAAGCATGGAAGTGTTTCTGGTGGTGGGGACACAGCACTTTTTGTTTGGTGTGCTTTTGTTGTTAACCATCTGATGTGTTCCTTTTTCTGATGGTACGCCACAACAATCAACACTCTTTTTGGACAGAGGTTGCCCATGTTTGTCAGAGTGAAATGGAAAACGCTCGTATCACACGTCTGGGTGTGGTTGGGAGGGTCTTGTTTTTTTTCTGATATGGCACATGTGGTTGGGAGGATGATGATGGTCGGCCAGCTTTGAATGCTTGCTTGCTGCCACAGGACTGTCAAGCAGAAAAAAAGGCACCAGTGGTTTTTTTTTCCAGATGGCTACAGTCCTTGTAAATGAGCCAGGCAAAGTAAGGTTTTTAGTTTGATTTTAAAGGTAGAGTGGGTGTCTGCCTCCTGTACTCACACTGGGAGCTGGTTCCATGAAAGTGTGGTTCGATATCCAAAGGCTTTTCCTCCCGTCATTTTCTTAGAGACTCTGGGAACCTCAAGTAGACCTGCAGTCTGAGAGGGAAGTGCTCTGTTTGGAATATATGGAACTACGGCCGTTTTTCGACCAAAGAAGAACTGGTGCGGAGGCTAGAGCCAGAGCTTACCTTGTTCAACTTCGGTATATCAGAAGAACTGGTTTTGATTTCGATCGACTAGTCGGTTCTGTGTCGTTGTGTAATCAAAACATGTTTGTCTGCGTAATATAAGATCTGCAGCAGCCAAAGTAAACAAAGGCTGCTCCTAGACAAATTAAGTAGGGTTTTATGTTTAATTTAATCTCTTTTATTAAGATGTCAGTGTTTAAATTCATTGTTTAGTTTTTAGCTTCTTTTTAAACTTGATTTAATTTGTTAATCAGCTTGGTGTATGCCGCAGCAATTTCTCCTGCTGCAGGTACTACCTGCTTCTGCAGCCGCTCTCGTTTTATTTATGTACGATCTCTGCAAAGGAACACAGACTGTGTTTCGTGGCAGGGAGCAAGAGTAAACAGATCCAACTAATTCTGACAAATCAGATTATTTCTGCTTGTTTTTGTATTTCATTACTTCTCTTTTATTAAAATGTTGGTTCGTGTTTAAACTCTATGGTAACTCCGCCCCCAGCTGCGGAGGCAAGCAACAAGAGGTGATTCCAACTCTGGCCCATGAAAAGGGTTGGAGCCTGGAACATAACACAGGTAAACCAAGTGACAGAGATTTCTCATTTAGATTGAGTTGAGCCTGGTGCATCATTCAATAATATATAATGACTCATAGTGTGGTCTACCAAATGGTTGAGCAGGATGTTGAAGGGTTAAAAGTGCCATCATTCATACTCATTACTGCATTCAGTACGGTGCTTTGTTTTCTTTACCAACTCTGTTTAGGTCTGGCTTTAGCATCATTTTACATACAACAGGTAGTCTGGAAACAAAGTTTGTGACCATCGTTTGTGTTTGTCTAGCCAGCAGTCTGGTACACTGATGTATAGATCCAAAGGTACACTCAAACTGAAATGTTTTGCATAAAAGAATTGTTAAAATCCTTAAAATGCATGAAAGGTACTGATCCAGTTTGATTATATTTTATTCAACTCAAAAGACTCCACTTAATTAAAAGATTAATTTGTATAAGACCAGCAGAATAAATGAAGAGTTTACATTTGCATTTTTGTATTGAGTGTTTTCTTATACATTAATGATATTCATATTTTATAAAATACTACATGTGTTTTCGACTTTAAAATTCCATGCTTAGAATTTATTTTTATATCACACTTACATATGTACACACTCGTTCAGCTGTCTTTGCCCTGCAGCATCCTGAGAAACTGCATGTCACATCTTTTCACAGTAGAACATCTTGTGATGAGTATGGTTTGCTTTACATCGCAAGCAACTGGATATTAACACAATGACTGTTTTAGTTGCAAACAATGGCAGATTCAGCAAATAAATACAAATTTATATATATATATATATATATACATACATACATATGTGATACATATGTGGTCATGCTGCCTAGCATTAATACACACATCAAATTACTGTAGCAAGTTTTTCAGACATACTTAATTAATTTCTGAGTACTTTATCCCTTTGGTTTAATCTGAATTAAGACATATAAAAAAAATATGTCTTTAAGCCAAACCAATGAAACATAATACATGCTCCTTAATTGGTACCTTGAGACTTTTAATTCTGATTCCAGTGAAATAAAATAGTGATATGATTTTGGAATTTGTTGCTATAACTAATAGCTGGGTGGAACGAAAGGTCGCCATTATCTATAACATAAAATAAAACAGTGTCAAACTTCGTTACCAGCAGCATTGGACCCGAGGGACTAAATGAGTTTCGGCCCAAAGTCTGTTGAAACCTAATCAACTAATCAGGATTCCGTTAATAACGTGTGACTACTTTATATGTTCCATCAACTAAATTAATACAATTACATATATGCGTTATGCACAGATTGGAGGGAGATGAGGTGGATTAAAAGCAGAGAAGTGTCTAAGGTAAAGAAATAAAACTTGCCTTGCATAGAAAAGATTAAGAAGGAAACAGGTGACAGGTGGTGGTATTGCTCTAAGCTTAACATTTTCATGCCCTACAGAGGGTTCAACTAAGATCCAGAATCGTCAGGGTGACTTTAGACACTATTCACTCTTATTCTTCGTCTCCCTCTTTTGCCCTGTCCCTTATATAATGAATATAATTAACCTTTGCAGAGTTGCATGCATTGGCAGCAGGTTGGGGGAGTCAGCGGGGGCTTGCTGTGTTGGACAGAGATTGATTGATGTTCCTGTGGTCAGCGCACTCCGTCAGATCCCCTTTAATTAGCCCCACTCAGGAGAAATGATTAGATGGAGGAGTGGCAGGGAGACGGATAGAGGGACAAAAGAAAGAGGGAGAACTTGGTGGGGTAAGAGGATGGGGGGAAGAATTAAAATCTGGAAAGATAGAAGAAAACACAGGGAAAGGTAGAGATTGAAGGATAAGTTCTAATCCTTCCTCAAAGGTGCATGCAGTGTGCTTTATTGACAGTGTTCTCATTATAAGAGCATGCCTGTTCCCAAGGTTAGCCACAACAACATTTTCCCTTAACTGCTAGTTAAACAGCTGCATTGTAAACCCGCACTAAAGAATCACAAGGACACCATAATTAGACAACACAATAAATAATAAATGATGCTACTTCAGGGACGGCAATGAGGCATCTTTTGAATCCGCTGTCAATGCATTTGCTATCACTTTCAAGAGTTTTCACACATCCAGAGGTTCTGAATCCTGCAATAATCACATCGTGACTAAAGCTGACACATGGAGCAGTCTGCCACAGCTCGCTCATGGTAATTATTTATATTACTTATTTTCAAGGTAAAGTTTAGTTAAAGTTAACAAAAAGGTCATCGCCTTCATACAACAGTTTGATGCTACTTCTCTTCTGTTAATGAGATCCCTCACAGCATCGCACTGCGCTTGTCACACTTGAACAGCTTGTATCATATAAACAAAAGCAGGTGCAGTGGAAAATTATTAGTTTTGACAGCCCTAATTGCTTATTTATTTTTAGGAAGGAGGGGGTGATGGATTGATGTGTGGCGCTGTTCTAATGGGACGATAACATGCCTCTTGTGCTTGATCATGAGCTTAAAATACCCATCACACAAATCAACAGGTCAGCCAGAATGTTTGAGGAATACTGCACATTGACGGAAAATCAAACACATGCATTTACAGTTTCACTGAGCCACAGGCAACGTTTGTGAAAACAAATCAATACTGTACTCCTCAGTTTTGGGGAGTGATGTCTTCTCAAAGAGTATTAAATTAAGTTGGAGATCTTCTCTAAATTATGAGACAGTTCATTCCAATATTATACTCTCTTCTTAATAGCTACCACATACAATACATGACAGGTAATAGGGACTTCTGGCTTAAGCTACTGGAAATCAATAGTGAGTAATTTGTCTAAAGGCCTGGGGGAGACGAGCCTCCACATGTTTTGTCTTTCTTTTTTATCTCTTGAAAAGACAGGAGTGTGCTGTGGACACAATTTACAAGATTATTTTATATGAATTTCTCTTTTGGGATTCGTTTTTCCTGAGTTTCATAGACAGAAATGAAAGCAGTGACGCATCTCTGATGGTAAACAGTGATTTATTGTTTCATGTTCAAACACAGACACACATGTCACAAATGACAAGCAATGCATTTGTTTGCATGTATGCCGGAGTGGAGAGTGGGTCTTTTGGGAGTGCTATAATTGAAAAGTCTTTGATTCCAGATTAAAAGTCTAAGCACTTGAAAAGAAATATATATATATATATATATATATATATATATATATATTGTCAGCTGGTGTATTGTATTGATTGTGTAAATGTATTGTCAGGTGTTTTGTGGCAGAAAAGATGTTTAACAATACTAGTTTTGGATTCCTCATTACAGAAACTGTTAGAACATCTGAAAGCACTATGGTATAAGTGCATTAGAAAACAACTTTATTTGTTCTTGTTCTCTCTTGGGTGTTTCACTCACCTTCTTGGCTGTACAAAAGAAAGGGTGATGGAGTGCAATAGCAAGGGAGAAAGGTACAAAAATCTATTGTATCTTTAGGGCTGAGGAAGAAAAAAACAACAACAAAACAGCAAACAAGTAGACAGAAAATAGACACTTAAGGTAACGGCCAGGAATCCATTAAGGTCATCCAGAGAGAGATGCTGTTTGTGTCTGAAGCCTCCCTGACCGTGATGCGATCACTTGAAGCGCTGTAGATGGATGTTGTTGCTATCCTTTTTTCTTTAGCAGACATAATACTGATCTCAGTGGAGCTAACATGGTGGCAAAAAGACACCTTTCCAACCCCCCTGAGATGCCTCATTTGTAGTCCAGAGTATTCCTTCCTGAACTTAATGGCATCAGCATGAAACACATGTGGGTAAAGGCTGCAAAACTGCCCAAGCAGAACCGAGTAGTCCTCTCGAGAGGAAAGCCTAAACGAGACAGATGCTCAAACTGAATATTTGACGGATGAGACACAAGAGAAGATGCAGCGACAATAAAACGGTTCAGTCACACCACTCAGGCTTAAAATGCTTAGCATACTTATTGCTGAATGTATTTGGAATTAGGCACCATGTCATGGAAGGCGGAGCAGTCAGCGCTACAGTAACATTACAGATGTGCTCTTAAAAAACAGCATTGTCTTGTTTTAAAAGCCAAATATAAAAATAAATAACCATACATTCCAAAAGTAGATATGTTGTGTAAAATGTAAATAAAAACAGGAAGTAAGGAATTTTTAAATCTCATAGAACCAGATTTTATTCTTAACAGAACATCAACAACATGATGTTGAAACAGCGACATGCACTCAGAGTCTGTGACAAAAGGTTGTTGTGATGGATGCGGTTTGTGGCGAAGCTTTGTTTTGATGAAATATGAAAGGCCCATCTTGAAAAGAAAGAAACTAAGTAGGACAAAATGAGGCTCTAAAACCCTGCACTTGTCAGTAGTAGCTGCATCCCCATCACACCTAGAACTGTGCAAAACCTAAATATTGCCAGAAAAATTGCAATAAAAAAACTGAATTACCGCTAAAGAGTTTTTACATTCCAGTGAGGTTGTTTTTCTGATATTTCTAGTCAGAAGTTTATTGTAAATACTCTAATCTAAACACTTATGTACACAACCCCAGATGTAGTAGGTTATGTGGCAGGCTAGTGCCGGATTTAGCAAAAAACAGCAAAACAATTAATTAAAAAGGGGAATGACTGAGAAGTAATGGCAAAATAGAAGTAGAAAATCCTAAAACACGCTACATGGTTACCCTGCGTGAGCCACAATTTTGTAAAATCTTGTCCCACTGATGAGATTTTATAAAAACTATGGCTTCTTTGCTAAACACTGTTCAGTGGAAAACAACGCATATCGAAGTAATTGTTTGTCAAACCTTTACATTAAAAAAATTAAAATAAATAAACCTGTAAAGGAAACACAGCTGCTGATGGTGTGATTTGCCCTGGCCATAGACACTATTGCAACCATCTGACTTTCTAAGGGTCATTTTGGTCTGCAGGCCAGAAACATCCATGATATCCACATCTGACCCAATAACAGTGTCCCACCTTGCCTGAGACTCTGATCAATGAGCTGGAACCCAAAAAGAAAGCAGCATTTCTGAGTTGTGTTCACACATGGCTTCTTTTCTGCATGATGGAGTCTTAATCTGCATTTGTAGATTACACAACAAATTGTGCTCAGACAGTGATTTCTGGAAGTGTTCCTGAGTCCTTGCAGTGATTTCCTGTGGAGAACCAACCCTGTTTTTTCAATCTATTTATTTATTTCTTGTTACCTGAGGGTCTGAAGATCATGACCATACAGTTTGGCCTTCAGCATTGTCCTACTGTGCACAGAGATTCCCTCCAAGTCTCTGGATCCTTTGATGATAATATACTCTCTGTAGATGGGGCGTTCAAAGTCTTTTTCAGTCTTTTTTGTGAAATTGTTCCACAATTAATTAATGCAGTTTGTGGCGTATTGGCAAACATCAGCCTTGTTTACATCTGAAAGGCTGTCCTTCTCTGAAATAACCATTTTTATGTTGTTGCTTGCTCGCCAGTTAATCTAATTAGTCATCAAATGCTCCTTTATGTAGTTAGATTTTTAATTCATGTCAGTTACTTTTCACCATTTTGCTGCTGTTGTTCCAACTATTTTAAGATGTGTTGCTGCCCAAAGGTTAATTAAGGGTTAACCATGCTACATTTTACCTAAATAGGTTTAATGACAAAACAAACCTAAATGCTTCTCACGCTATAACTGCTATATATACTTTTAACCTTGACATTTCATGCTTCTGACTTATTTTGATTACACACTGGTATTTATTTTCAACATCCCTAAAGCAGTCTTTACCCTGGAGGGTCCTAAGGCTAAGAAGCTTTTTTCCCAGCACACAACAGCTGCGTTTTGCTTAAATGCACTGCGCCACACAGCAGGAGCTGGTTATGCACACTTACCATTATGAAAATGCATTGTGACTGATTTAAATCAAAATTGTACTGACTTTTGCTGGCTGGAGAGAGCTTACAAAGAAATAGGATGTACTGAAATTCCAGAGCAGTCTCTGTTTGAAGGGGGTTGGGGGAGGGGGGGGGAGGGGGGGTTACTACTATTACAAAATTTTGGCAAAGGTAAGTTATGCCATTTTATGTTCTAGCAAGTGAAGCGATGTTTCAGAAAACATGTTTTAGATGGATCTAAATTCAAGGTGTGGCACCATATGTCTCCATAAAACCGCCAATCTTTAAAACAATTTTTTATTAGCCATTAAAAATTCTCAGCTTGAAGCTACGGGTGAATCTGAAATACTGAGAGTGAGAATTAAATTGCATAATCATTTATCATGGAAACTTAAGTCAAATTAGTTCGAATTAATAGGTTGTGTTGTTCAGGTACATTCCCATTCTACACAGTTAAGTGCCTTTTAAACATGGTATTTCATTTACCTTTTCTTTTCCCACATTATTCATGATATAAAGAGTCTTCAGAGGCTAATTGTTGGATCTGAAACCGGATAATTTACTTAAGATGAAAGAAATGCACCGGTACATAGAATAATTATTGTTTATGAAGCATAAAGGAGTTCACCAAAAACAATTCAAAAGAACCGAGAGCAGACATAGAAAGCAGAAACACAAGGATGTGAGGAGCACACTGAAGAGAGCAACATAAAGAGAAAATGCGAGACTGAAAGTGAGAATGAAAATGAGTAAATGGAAAAATCTATTTACTGCGTCAGTTCTTCCCTTTTCCATTCCGCTTTGAATACATGCACTCTTAACCCACCACTTGATGCGCCCATTTATAGTATTTATGAATATTTTACAAAAGGAAATAAAAAGTAAGACATTTGAACAGGCTTCATTGTGTGTGCTCTGGAGGAATATGCTCTTTGGGAGTTTTTAGATGGCTTATAACAAGATGTTACATGGAGGTCAAAATGTAGATTATACTTCAATTGTCATAAATCCAAAATAACGTTGAACATATTTACAATCAAGGATAAGAGCAGCCAAATGCAAATTTCAGAGTTAACCAATTTTGACTGAGCCAAGTGTGTCACCTCATCTGGTGAAACCCAAAGGCAGAAGCACACAAGGCAAACTCATGCTGACATCTACTACTACTTTGCCCCCTGCGTTCCCCTCATTTCCATTCAGTCAGCAAGCTGAGCGTGTCGCCCCTTCCCCATAGAGGTGGATTAATATTTTAGTGAACCTGTGTTAATTTGTTCCGAGCTACCATGAAATTACACCTGTTTAGGATGGCAACTCACACATGTGAGAGGATGAACAAAGAGGAAGGATACAAGTAAAAATGACAAGGATGATTAAAGATGAAGTTCTATCTGGAAACAATGTTAAACTAGAAAGTGAAGCTTGATGTTTGATCTGCAAACATTAAAAATGTAATAGTTGACTATTTCTGGGTGTATTTCCACATTTTACAGATAGTCATTTTTGGAGAGACCACAGTGACACTCCATTACACCAGCTGTCAAAATGTTAATCTCATTTCCTGTTTTTCATTTTTGTTTTTTTATCGGATGATTGCAAAAATCCAAAGATGGACCTAATTCTGCTGTGATTTGGGGGGGGGGGGGGGGGGGGGGTGGAAAAAACACCCCCTTTCCCCTTTCAAAAATTGGCGCCCTTCAAAAGTCCCCCCAAAGGGAACGGGAACCAAAAAAGCCCT
>JBAMHX010000024.1:5250628-5271084 GCA_037177515.1 Pseudomugil tenellus
CCCCCCCCCCCCCCCCCCCCCCCCCCCCCCCCCCCCCCCCCCCCCCCCCCCCCCCCCCCCCCCCCCCCCAAAACAACAACTAATTTTCACTCTTCAAAAACTGACATCATGCAAAAGTACCTACAGATGAAGATCCAAAGTCCATTGACAGGAATGATGCTGCTTTCACACTAATGCCTCCTTCATCACACCACTCCGGTTCCTCCAGTGAATAACTGTTGATTGGTTTGCATTTGTTATTTTCTGCCTGTGTTATTTCTCCTGCCTGTCCATTACAAAGTAAAATCTGGGGGGATAAAAAAAAAAGGTTACTATTCTAGAAAGCAGAGACTGCAATTCTGCAACACAGCCAAGAATCAATTGACAAACAAAAACGGCCCTTGAGGTTTGATTAATAATTAACTCTCTTAATTAAGTTTCCAGGTTAATTGGCAGCATTAAGACTGGTGGAGTGCCAGGTAATCACCCAGGAGGTTTTGGTCATGTGATCCAAAGCTGTGGTGCAATTGCTGTGTTTTTATAGGCCAGCTGTTACACAAAAGCTCTAAAACATCATTTGCTGGATATTTCTTCAACCATCTTAAATCTTAACGAGAAATTAATTCTAATTTACTGCCTATTGCATAAAATCAATACATATTTGTGTGCACATACTAATTATATGTTGTGTTATATTACAGCAGTCAATAAGGAGCCTAGACCCTCCCAGGAGCAGCATCTCCTAAGAACAGATCGCTTCATGTGCCACTCGCTTAACTCTCCCAGCGCTCTCTCTCACTCTAACACACCTACATGTTGAATAATAATGCCCACGCAGACTTTGCAGTATTGATCGCTTGCCAGAGGACACAAGGTCAAGTCGCACGGTGTCAATATTTAAAGCAGCGCTCAGCACTGGGGACCTCTTCCATAACCTCATTAATATGGGGGTCTGCTCTGCTGAAATACTCTCCTGGCAGAAAGAAAGGCCAACTTAAGGAACGAGGAGGCGTGTGCATGCTAACAGCATAAACACATAGACGCACTACCTTACATTAGAAGATGAACGGAAAAATAAAAAAAACACACATAAGAAAGTTGAGACTATGTGTGCAAACATATGATTTTGAAATACTCTTACGTGGTCTACATGTGTTTTTTTTTACATATAGCACACGTTTAGCACGTTTTCATATGTGTTTCACATGTGACGCAAACATGGTTTATATACGTGCTTTACATTGGGTTCAGGAATGCCTGGTCACATGAACCACATGGGGTTTAAGAACATTTCTATGTGGTCTACATCTGAAGACCATCAGAAGCACATTTGTACAAGTTGCTCCTTCTGCCATCAGATAAGTGTAGCTATTTAGCTACATTTTAGTGAGCTAAACAATGATGGCTTCAGAGCTTTCAAGGCAAGGCACATTCTTCAGAGGTTTTAGTGATGTAAAACATTCTTTTTAGGGTGTTATTTTGTAAAAACCTCATGCCTTTTCAAGGACGTTGGATGCGAGGATAGGCAAATTGGGAAAGAGGATTGACAAACTGACTCAACTGAGAATTTAAAGCTGTATTGGCAGAGCTGAGGGGCTATTGTAGAACCTTTATCTAACCATCATGTTGTAAAAAAAAGGACAGAAATGAAAAGTAAAATCTAAAATTTTTCTCCATTTAGACTCCTGTTACTGTGCAAGAACTAATGCCAAATGATCTTGCCTCTATCGAGATGAGCGACTGGTGTGAGCTAAGTCGTGTCTTGTCATGTAGAACTCAACTGGAGAGGTTTTTCACTCCATTTCTTTATTTGATGGCTATTCATTAACATGAAGTCACAGCCAGCTGAGGATGTGCGCAAACATGCCTATCATTATGTTTAGATGCATCCACAATAAAAGGAGAATTTAAACCCAACTTTAAGGGGGTATTGTGTAATTAAAATCAAAGGTCAGTACCAAAATTGATTATGTGATGAGAAACTGTGTTTTTTATGGGTTTTCTAATTACTTCAGAAAAATAAATGCTATTTTTTGTGGTTTATTCCTTTAAAATGATCTATTTTTACCAACTTACGTTAGTTTCACAAACATGGTAGCTGCCATATTCTTGCCATCATATTCCCTACAGTGTCTCTGAACGAACAAAACACTGAGCTTCAAAACAGGACTTTTGATAGGTTCCAGAGGTCAATTTGGGATATGCAACACCTTTAAAAGGCACATAAAACAAGACAGTACAAGTCTATCATTTTGAAGTAGTTACCTGTAGTGCAGTGTCCACTCTCTGATAAAAACATGAACATGTCTGGAAGAATTTTGCCACTGAAAGCCATTATTCATTCACAATTGTGCCTAGCATTTGAGGTAATACCTATGGCTGTTTTTTCCATTGATTGTCAGTAATTCTTACATATTGTACTTTCAACAGAGCAATCCCAACTCCAAACAATGGAAGGTAGTGTTTGGAAGTATTTGGGACTTTTATATCATGAATCGTGTAGCAACAAGCAAAAATAAAGCGTTTTTATGTAAGTACAAAACAATGTTGAATTAGTTTGCTCACCGGCGAGCTTGTCCCCGAACTAAAGCCTCGGAGGCAGCACATATAAGCCAGTGAGCATAAGTTGTTTAAAATTGTCTGACTTCCTGCTATCCAGCAGTGCAGGGGATCCTTTTCCAGAGGCTCATAAAAATGCCATTTTCAACAAGAAAGCAAAATTTATCTGCAAAAATATGTGCTCCGTCTGCATCGTTTCAGAAGAAGCAGCAATAATAGAACTAGAGACGCAACATGAAATTTCAAGTCACACTGCTCTTCACACATAATTCAACAATGCAACATCGCACAGGAAACATAAAAACAATACTACAGGTTAAAACTCTTGCTGTAACTACAGGCAGATGGACACCACTGGCCATATTCATAAAACAGTTACAGCACATGGGAAGTCAACAGCTTTGTCATGTGTACTATGGAGGTAAGAGGAAGCCACATCGAGTTAATTTAGTATCTCCTCTAAGTTTACATAATTAAGTCTGTGTGTTTGTTCCAGCTTAATTTTTTGCAGAAACAAAAGAAAAGACAGCCTGAGCATCATGTTTTGTTGTCCAATCACAGCAAACCTTTATCAAACCTATAATCTATACACTTCCCAGACAAAAAAAAAAAAAAAAGCTTGGTACCTCATGAGTGCCTGCTTAATCAACTATTCTATCACTCAATCATTCACCCAATAACACAGCCGAAAGGACCCTTAGGCTCCAGCAAACAGTGTTAATCTCAAGTACAGTTCTTTCTGATCAATTCTCCCAGCATCTGTTTGTCACTTTTGCCCTTCCTCTCCTGCTGCTGCTTCCACTCTGGTGTTATCTGTCTCCAGAGAAAGGTCCTCCATCAAAAGGGCTGATGTTGCTTGTATGTTTAACCTCTGTTGTTTTCACACTCACTCTCTTTCTCAAATACGAGCACAACAGTTCAGCTAAGATCAGCTGTGTGCCAGCAAGCCTACCCTCAATCCTCCAGTGCTTCTTTTACACCGCTGTGGAAAGTGTCAGTGCAGAGACACTGCTCACCAAGATAAGAGCAATGTTTGCCACATGATTAGGATCTTCCAGTTACCATTAAAGACGATTTATCTCCCCCGCCCTAACCCTCATTCACGCCTTTTGCTTGTTTGCAGCCTCTGCAAAGACAGTGATGGAGGTCACAGAGTCAGAAGGGGTTGGAGAGAAGCAGAGACAATAAAAGAGAAAAGACAAAATAGCAAACCATTATTCATCTACTGTTTGCCGAATAAAACAATAATTGGTTTGGTATGAAAAAGTACTATAGCAATCTAAAGCGATAAAAGACAATAACTATAGAAGTATTAGAGGTAAAAAAAAAAAAGAGAGAAACAGTTCTGATTAACTATAAAGTAAAATTTTAGATTAAAAAAAATGTACATGTCTTCATTTTAATGCAAACCAATATGAATTTGCTTTAAAAGTGCTTTTGAATTTACAATTCACGTAAACACGTACAAGTATTTAAAAAGAGTTGTGAGGCCCCGTAATATGCAAATAAAACACAGTAAATATAGACAAGATTAAAAGTAAATCATTTTACTATTTTTTAAAAAATATATAGTGGCTTATTTTAGATTTGGACTGTGGTCGCAGATCTCAAAATATGTTGCTGAGAACACCTGAAAAAGTATGTCATGGTAAAAAGAGACAGCTGACAAATTTGTTGGATAGAGTTAATGTCATCTGCGACAGGACAGTATGATGACTGGGTATTAAAAAAAAAAAAACACCTCACAGTGTCTTAAAAGCAAAGCGGGTAGAGGTTCCACAAAAATTGGGTGTACAAATCATGGAGCAATGACAAGCTAATGCATCTCAACATAAGACTGCAAAGAGTCATGGAAATTACAGCAGCTGGTTTTACAGCAATGCAGTATCCCCCTGTGTCTTTTTTCAGGGAAGACTTTGCATATTTCAGCAAGCTGATGCTAAACTACACAATGTATCAGTTACAGCAGGTTGGCATTACAGTAGTAGAATCAGGCAGGTGACTTACATCTGAGAATAAGAACAACACAAGCAGGAAATCAAACAATAGGGGATGTCATAGATAAGTGCCAGTCAGTTCCTGCTAGTATCCATGTTTTATAAATGTGTTTTCTATTTACAAACACACACACACACACATGCACATTCAATCTTAAATGAAGGTAATGTAATTTATATCTTAAAGTGAGGCAATGGAAATCAGTTTTGACAATACACACTGACCTGTACTCCAGTGAAAAGCGTGTTAATTCTGTCCTGTTGTGGATCCATTTAAACTCCAGTGGCCAGCTTCCCTCTGCCATGCAGGTTAGAACAAGCCTGTTGCGTTCCAGATGGAGTTGGCTACGCACCGGCTCTGTCTTGAAGTATGGAGGCACATCATCTGCAAAGAGTAGAGTTTTTAATGTAATGCCTTATCAGATAATAAAGATAAAAAAGTCAATTACAAAAGGAAGGTGAATAGCATCTGAATAATTAAAAAAAACTAAAACAATTCAAAATTTTTCATTGTGCATACTGAAAATCACAAAAAAATGACACAAAGATACAAAAAAAGAGTTTCATTGATAAAAAAAAGGAAGCAGATCTAATTCATGCTTTTATCTATACAACATATTTGCATTGACAGTAAAGATCATCAAAAACTGTAGAAATCATTTAAATGTAAAGACTTGACTGACTAGTTTATGTTTGGATGCATGAGACTGTATCCAGCTGTATCAGACAGATCCTGTGTGATCTAATCTAGCACAAAGCAAGTTTTTCTCTATTTGATTACCACTGGCATGTAAACATAAGGCTGCAAGACTCCAGATGGAAAACCTTTCTGAACATGTTCCATTTGGAGCCACTTAATCTCCTGTGATGCACTGCTGCCTGTGTTGGGCGATTTTTGACTTTTACTGTGAGTGTCAGCGACAGCTGGCTAACAGGGAAGAGGAAGCAAGGCATCGAGTTGTGAAAGATTGGTCCTGCATCTCGCACTTTGTGTATATGTGTGTCAGTAACTCATTGGCACTCCCTCCCCCGTAAGCTACACAGAGCGGACAGGAGAGGAGCAAAGCCAGGGAGGAGGCGTGAAATCCTTTCATCATTCGTTCGCCTCCACTTCGCTTTGCTCTGTCTCCGCTCTTGCTGTGATTCCTGAACATGCACTGTTGACTGTGAAGGAACAGATAGATTGGAGCTCTCCGCTGGGTGATGCACATGCTGAACGTGGCAACACTGATTTTTATATCTCAATCAAGAAGCCTCACAGGCAAACTGTCAAGGTCCCTCCTGGTTCCTACATCTCCTCCTTTATAAATGATGAGGAAAAGGAGAGCTTACTTGATCATCATTGTAAATATAGAACACATTAATTGGATGGTTGGATAATATAATTATCAAATTGACTGATAATCAGGCATTGAAATTAAACTGTCAAAATGATGTATAGAGCTGATATTTTGTTCTTCTATCTGCGCTCGACAAATCCACTGGAGGTAGACGGGAAAGAGTGATCGAAAGCTGAGAAAAATAGCCAGCGAATGTAGAATAAAGTGAGCGACAAAAGATGATTGATAGGCTTTTCTTTTTCAATCACAGATTCAAATTTACTTCTTGAGGAGGTAAAGGCCTCATTTCTTGTGTCATATTTACTGTAATGTTACTGCGTGTGGTATAATGTAGTTCTCTTCAACCTTGGAAGAATATGAGTACGTTTTACCCTCAAATGAGCTGTAATAAGTAAGCAGTATTATATTCAGGCAGAATTTCTGTTATAGAAAATAATTCTTAGAAGTAGAGTATTTTCGTTTATTCAACAGAAAAGGAAAGGAATTTTGTGGGAGAGTTTTAAACCAAAAAGCTTCCAGCACTGATGCTACATCAGTGCCTAGTTTTCCTTTTGAGATATATTTTCTACATTCTGTATCGTTGTACCTCGTCCTCTTTTCTCCCTCCTTTTTTGTTGTTTACTCTCTTTTGTTTCGCTCACCCCAGATCCCCCAACACTAGGTCCAGAATTAATATCTGAACTTTAGGAATAAACAAACTTGAGATAAAACAATAATAGCTAAGTGTGAAAAGCTTATAATGAAGCCCGACCAAAAAAAAAAAAAAAAAAAAAGAAAAAAAAGTGACAACTTTGTCAGATGTTCACAACTTAATAAAGGCTAATGCGTCGTTGCCTTACGTTGTGTTTCTTTGCTAAACTCTCCGGTCTGTAGAAGCCAGTTTTTTCAACTTATGTCTCATCTCTCATCTGTCCATGTCTTTCTCTTCAGTTTGTCCTCACTTCCTCCTATAATCCCTTCTTTGTTTTCAATTCTGAATTAGCCATCATGGCGCATGTTCAGAAATGGCCAATGTGTTGATATTCAGTTGCTGGCATGTGTCCTGGTGTTGCAAAACAAAACGCAGCTGTTATTACATGCCTGGCAAATAAGCTGAGAAGAACAGCTTTCCATTCTTGGGACAATGCAGGTAAATCACAGTCCCAGGAATCTGCATAGTGAATGCCATCATTTCATTATAAACATACATCAGAAACTTATGTAGTCTTGTCTTAAGTTGGTTAAAAAAAATAGTTTCATTTCAAAAGGGTTTTTCTTGTTCTGCAAGTAAACATGGCAACTTGCTATTCCCAGTCTAGGACCAGATTTACTAAAGGTTTGCGTGTACTAAAACGCCTGCAAACACATTGCACACTCTAAAAAAAAAACAAACTGATCTACTAACAGTGAGTAAAAGGGTTTGCGTCTTCCAAAGGTGCAAAATTGCGCGTCCGCCTCGAGTTAGTACGTTTCCCTCAATGAATAAGTAAATTGGGGCGTTCACATGCAATTTTGCATGGAGTGGGAGGAGAACATGTAAATTTATGAATTTAGCACATGCAAAGCTATTTATCAAACCTAAAAGTAACTTTGCGGTAGAAACATGCGTCTATATTTAGCATGTTTCAAAAGGACGTGCAAACGGGGGCAATGCGTAATTGCGCACACATGGCTGCAGTGACTGTTGCAATACGAAGACAGAAATAATGAAAGAAGACGGAGAGAATGCATATTTCGTCCTCGTGTTAACATGTTTGGAATGATAGAGAAAACTAATTATTAAAGCATATCCTTGCTGTTTTGGAGCTGTTGGAGGAATTCAGCGCAGATTTGGAGCCAGACACAAGAAGGTGTCATGCATACCTGCAATAACTAAACTCCTGGCAAGTCTAAAGTTTTTGGCATCTGGGTCATTCCAGCGTACAGTAGCCAACACAGCAGCGATCCATCAGTCACGTCTTTTATATGTGTTGACTGAATTCCTAAATGCAATGTTGCGCCGGATCACGCATTTATTAGGTTTCCAAGCTCTCTGAATTCTTTGAATAAGACAAAATAAGGTTTTTTTAAGGTTGCTGGATTCCTCGGTGTTATAGGAGGAATTGACTGCACTCAAGTGCAGCTTGTGCCTCCCGCAAACTGAGCATATATACATAAACCGAAAACATATTCGCTGAATATGTAGTGCGTTCCTTTGTGCTGCTGTCAGATTTCTTTGCTGTAGCTCTTTGGACATTTTATTGGCTTCTTCCACCAACACCTCTAATTCCTTCGGATTAAACTTGTATTATCGCTTGCGGTTTTGTAAAGTTGTCATCATGAAAACCATGGCACACGCTAAATCCTCATTTAAATAGGCGTGTCTCCAACACTTTGCACCCGCTGTCATTTGCGTGAGCAACCTTAGTAGATCACGTACTAATCACGGCCCCGCCTCACACGCTAAATTCTAGATGCCACACGCTAATTAGCACACGCATCTTAGTAAATTCCACCCCTAGTGTTCTATAGCCTTCTACTGGTCTATAGGCAGATGGTGCTGAGAACATCCTCTGCACAGCCTAATGGTGTTTATAAATTACCATTTATAGGTAGAAACTCTAAACAACACCTGACTTTCTTAAGGCATAAAAACATTTAAACAAATACTGCTGCAAATATTGTGCTGCAAGTGGAGATCACAGAGATCACGGATCTCACTCTTTGTGGGAGTATTTTAAAATTTGATCATTAAAAGTGTATCAATCAAGAAAATAAAAAGAAAACTTAGTTGATGTTTTTCTTCTGCAGATGCTTCAAACTCTTGCAACTCAGTTCTTTACAATTTTTTAAGTAAGAAAAAAATACACTTCACTGGTTGTAGACTTTTAAATGTGGCAGTCTTAACATTATACATGATCCATAACCCCCCCCCCACACTCACACAGACACACACAAATACATAAATGGCTGTTTCTGTGTACCAACAAAGAACTGCATCCATCACAGCATTGTTTTTTGTGCTCAATCAGAATGATGGCTTCAGAACTGATAGAAATGGTGTGATTTTGAAATTTCACTGGGACTGCAATGGTTAAAAGTCCATAAAATACTCATTTAGATATTTCTGTCATCCTCTATACAGAATCCAGCATCAGAAATTTGTAACTGAGTAAGAAAAGAAAGATATGCATACTAAAATGCTATAAATAGATGTTTGGAAACGGAAAAGGATGCCAAATTCTAAACAAGCCCCCTTGACTGGTCAATCATTGGATAGAATAATCATTATCATCTTTTTGGGCTTTGGAGCGAGTCCATTTCAGTTAGACAAGTTAATTAAAAATGACTTTCTGTGTAAACTCTGAAAATGTCAAGAGTATGGAACGGTTAGTTTTAGTTGTAAAGTTATCACTTACTGTGAAACTGAATAATAAGGAAAGACATTATACCTTAAGATATTAATGAGATGCTTTATTGATGAGCTCAGAGTGCTATAGAGTCTGCAGTAGATTCACCTACTGAACTTGCAACCAAGTGGATTCTCCTGTGAAGCTATAAAACAGCCCAATGAATAATCATGCTATTCTAGAGGACCACACTGCAGATTAAAATCCAGTATTATGGGATGTCAAATGACAGAAATTATTTTACTATAAACAGTAAAACACTTTAGCCTTCATGGTGCATAGATTCAATATGACACTCAACTAATACAGTCAGAGAAATTATAATCAGAATAAGTTGCTTGCTGTTAAAATAAGTCAGTTATGCATATTCATAAATTACAATATCTTCTTGATGTATATTGATATATCTTTTGGCTGCTTGCACCTTTTGACTTCTGACATTTTATAACCTGATGTATTTCCACTATGTAGGCTAAGCTTGCATGAATACATATTTATAAAAAACTATAAGACAAAAAGAGGCAACCCGATAAAATACCACAAGGTATGGACCCTTCAGATTCAGTTCACATCACTACCTCGCGTTTTCAAGCTTAAAATTGGGCCCCTTGCCATTCTGACTGTGCAGTTTTCTGTTAAAATCTGATACCTTAAGCTAGTCTAACATGAAGGAATCCTCCAAACAGCAAAAATAGAAAGAAAACTCCTCAATAAAAAACTAAACCAAAGCATAGGCTCAGATGATACGGAGAAGTGAAAAGAAAGAATACACAATGAACTAGAGGGAAAAACATGAACTCTGTAAGATATATATATAAAAAAATGATGTACTAGAGAGCAGCAAGGCAGATGGAGGGCTTAACAGATGCAAAACAGAGATAAAATGTAAAACACACTGAGCTGCCAGTTTGAGTACCTGGGCCTCTCCCAGTGCAATGTGGGTTAATGCTATGCCTGGCATTGAAGAAGATGAAAATTAGGGAAATTGAGACATGGAGTAAGTGATTGGAGATGGCCGAGACCAATTGTTCCCTGGCGGTGCACACTTCCCTTTTATCTTGGATGGGGAGATAAAAGAACAAGAAGGTGAGAGGAAAGAAAGTAGGAATGAAGATGGCAACTTATGAACTGACAAGGAGAGACAGTTATGCAAATAAAACCTTGGCGTGCCTGCAAACACATACCTGTGGACCCACAGGAAGTTGAGAGACCAAAGAGAGCATTGATCACTGATGAATATCTGAAACAGTCCCATTCATTAGGAAGTCCATGAGAACTCATCACTGTTATCTGGCTGTAGAATCAGCACACACAGTGGCAGCAACAGGCTTGCTAATGAGGCCCATGATTTTTTTTATAACTCACTCACATTCAAATAAAATAACATGGCACATGATTTACACATTTCTCATGTCACACCTCACTTCAACAATTAAATGGATGTAAAAAGAGTCATCTACTCAAAAACATATAGATGAGTCTCAACAAGAACAACAAGCTTTAAAGGCCATTCAGAAGGAAAATGCTTGGAACAATCTACAACACGTCTCTTTGGCTTCTTCCATGCCGTCCACATGAATCAGAGATATTATGCACTTTAAAAACTGGTGATAGGAAATAATTTCCACATAGACAGCAGCAATTTTCTGTATTGGTGAAAGAAAATCTGCCTTTGGTCTTTTTATATGATCTTAATTTTTTTTGTTACTTGCTAATTTTTTTTTTTTTGATAATTTGACTATGACTGTTAGATATCTTGTCTGTCATAATGTTTATCACTGTCTTCCATTCAATATTTATAATAATAATAATAATAATAGTAGATACTTTATTGATCCTCAGAGGGAAATTCAAATTAATTTCGGTTTCATTTCACCCAACAGGAGTTTGTCTTTATTCTACTTGCACCTGTGTTTACTAAGCAGCAATATCCATTGGACAAAAGTGAATCTGATGCACATGTGCTAAAAATTGCAGTTCATCCCTCATCCAAAACAGATTTGTCCCAATAGATTCCTATGTTTAAAAGAGCAATTTGTTAGCAGAAATAAAGATGTTTACAGCCCTGTTGAAAAAAAAAAATCAGGTTTAATAGGTAGAGTATACCATCATGCAAACTGTGAGGGGGGTGATTTTTTTTTAACTCATCTGTTTAGATATTATTTAATCGTGACATTTCGCATAATTAGTGGCGTGTCTTTTGATTGACAGGTATCTGATATAGTGTAGCACAAACACGGCATTTAACCAGCTAACAGCGTATTTTAGCCTGCTTACCTCTGTTAGCCATTAGCTCTTGTTAGATCCGTGTTCGATTAGTTAGCTCTTAGCGACAGGTAGTTTGATAAACATCAATCATCAACACCATTCTTAGTTTCACTCCTTCGCATATATTTCTTGAACTGAGCGCACACATGACGCTGCCAAGATGGCGATGGTGGTAACCGCCCAATAAACTGACTGTGTCCAAATGTGCACCCTACGCCCTACATAGTGCCCTGTATAGGGCTCAGGCCATTTTGTAGGGCTTTCCAAATGTACTTTGGGAAAAAAAGTAGTGCACTCAAAATTACCCAAAATGCATCTTGAAAAGTAGTGCGCATTAATGGGTGCTAGATGGATCAATATAGACCACAATGCATTGCGGGCCGGAGCTTACAATGGCGGAAATGATACGAACACCAAAAAGATTTAACAAAAAAACTATAAAGCTTTATGTTAATTTATTTTCTACTGAATCAATATGATACAAAGCAAGAATAAAATGTAATATAAGTAAATAAGTCATTTTCACATGAAATTAAATTGGATTTTCAACGTCACCTGCAAATCTTTTGAGGTTGCCATAGTTACAGCTGGTAGTCACGTGATGTGCAACAGGGAAAAAGTAGTTTCATGTTCGAATCACCAGCAAATTTAGGGCACTATACAGTGTGCTATGTAGTGTAGCCCCATGTAGTGAATGAGGGGTTGGGCATAGGGTGCACATTCGGACACAGCCTTCACTTGAGGTCTTCAGAAACCTATGGATGTAATGGAAGTTCTCTCCATCTTTTACATACAGTCTAATGTGTGTACCCACAATGTTCTTTGCATTAGTCCCATTCCTGCATTTGGTTCAGTTTAAGTAAAGCAGGATATGTTTGAGGCAGACCTGAGTTTGTATCTTGGATCTGTATCAGAGTTGTTTGTGTAACTTCTTCGCAAATGACCCAGGCCTCCCTAAAAAACAAAGCCACCCCAAGACCCAATTTCATTCTAATGCAGAGCCATGATGAAACCATCAGGCCTGTGATATGGAAATTTGCTTTCACAAACATTTTAATAATTAAAATAAAATAAAAAAATATATTTATATTTGTCTTACCCACACTGATTCTGAATCAAGCACAATGTGATGCAACAAGAAACAATGTTCCCCTCAAAACCACAGTGAAAAGCTGGATCCATCCTGGCTTGTATCAATGATTTTCTTGGCACCACTTTGGGCCTTTAGTACCAAATGAGTATTGGTACTCGTAAGACTGGTTTCTTTAGCATGAGAATTAGCCAACAGTGTTCTTGACAACCATACTCAAACAGCCTCCAGAGTTACCAGATCTAAATTTAATAGAGCACATTTGAGATGAGATAAAATGGGGGGATTGCACTGTGGGTGTGAAGCCAACATGTGCTAACTGTGTTATGGTATCACTAACATGGGTCACAATGATTTAAAACATCCCCTGATACCTTGTCTGCAGAGGGTATTTTAATTCTAGAAACACCATTAGGTCTAACTCAGGTGTTCAGCTTTGTGAAAATTGTTTTTTTTTATCTGTACAATATTTGTGTCCTCATCTTAAAACAAATTACCATGAACTTGGGATTAGCTTTGATAATGTTTTCCTTAAGCAGACTTAAATCTGCTTGACAAGAAGCAAGTATCATGTAAAAACTTCCACAATGCTTAACAGCAAGGACAGCATACAATCAGTGCAATTACAAAGAGCAACCGGTAAAGGGTAAATAAACATTATAGGGGACAGCAGCCTTGATTAAGCACTTATCATGCATACATGTATGATTAGTTTGTGGAGCTTTAAGGAACTTGCTGAATTATGATTTGCAATGCAGCAACATTGTGGACACTTCAACAGTTTAAAACTGGATATTGTTCTTTCCATAACTCCTGTTGATCAGATTCAGCATTTAGTGGGTTATTAACAGTTTCCAACTAGAATGAACACAAACTGGCATGACACTTCTGCTTATTATAACATTTCTCATCATGCCAGTGTGTTTACACAATATGACATCACTTCTTAAATCACCTTCAAATCAACTTTTTTGTTTAAAGAAGTATAGATCTGGGACTAACAGTAGCGAGCTGAGACATGGAAGTTATTCATATGAAAATATGAAATATTACTATATCCGTTCCTTCAGTGAAAATGGAATAGAGTTGTAAAATTATGTCAACTCTCCTTATTTAAAGCATAATAATTAGAATACTGAAAATAATCAGAGCACATCTCTTTCACATGAAGACAATTTGGGTTCCTTGGTGCCTTCTAAGCATATAAAAGCAAAATAAAAAGCAGCCCAGTTTTCCGCTTTACGTATGCTTAGTGAGTAATGAAGGAGGATGCAAGCTCTCCTACTGCTACTTCAATATTACGTCAACATATTACTTGCATATTAACCCAAACTGGGATTTGAAAAACCTATATGAAAGACTACTTATACATATATTATATTACATATATTCCATATGGTCTTCATCACCTCAGCTTCTTGAGTGTAAAATAATTCATGGAAATGTCCCGGAAATAGACTAATATAACAGAAGAACTGAAAGAGAATGAAAATAAAGTACTTTCATCCAGCAGAAAGCGTTACTCATCCGTCAAGCAAATCATGCAGCAGAAATGTGTGACATTTATACATTTATATGGTACTCACAGAAGCAAAGATACTTAAGGGCATGAAAAGGTGATGAAAAATGACAGAAATAGAAGACAATAAATCACAGACATTTTAAACATTGATAAGGGATTGACATAATGTAACATATTTCATGTCATCTGCCCTTTTTTTACTGTTATAAAACAAGCCATGTTCAAAATGTTCAATTATAATAACAGTCAAACAAATCCACTCAAGTGCTCTGAAAAAGACTAAACCCAACCCAAGTTAAGCTTTCACTTTTCATTGCATGCTTCATGTGCAATACAAAGGGATTATTGTGCGCATAAGGCCCCTCATTTGCATAAATATCAGCCCGCAGTGAAGGATGCTCCCTGGGGCCACGGCCCAGGTCGGCACAAAGCTGGGACATGTTAGTGTGTGTGGCTGCGAGCAGGCGTGGGCGTAGGTTAGTGTGTCAAACGGACGTTCACAACCATGTCTGCAGCACACAGTCAATTAAATCAGCTCTCTCATTAATGAGAACAGTGCCAGGTACAAATGCCTGCCCCTGGGTGAGAATTTATAATCGAGGGGAACTTGGAGAGTTCTTGTCTAAAATAACAGGAGCTCAAAATCTCTTTTAGTTCCCTCAAAACACAAGCTTGAAAAGGTCAAAGTCGACCGCTTGAATCATTTTAAACACCATGAGTTTGTAATGTTTAATGTCACACAAAGAAGATAAAATGAAAAAGAAATAATAGAAAAAAATATTTTAACAGCACATTACTGTGCAGCCAGCATCAGGAGTTATAGTTAGAATGACTATGTGCTTCAACAGTTGTTCCTTTTCAATTCATTCCCAACACGTCACATGTTTAAAAGTCAACCAGAACCTATGGATCTATTTAGTCACAAAATTAAGAAGATATAAAGATCCAAACATTTCTGGATGTCAGCCTTGCCCCAGAAGCTTGCAAACACTTAAATAAACAAATTATGACATACTGGTTTTCATAATTTAAACCTTAATGATAAATAAATCATGTGAAAGTCACTTCAGATTCTAAACATTAAACACAGCAAGAACTGAAATAAACAAGACATTTATATGCGTATAGATCATTTAGGTATTACAGTAACAATCACATTTTTTTGCAATTTACCACAAGTATTAATAATCTAAACTCATACTAATGTGGATGTCATGAAGGAACTACTTTAGATAAATGTAAACTATTCCATTTTAAAACAGTAAACATCCAAATACTTCAGAAGAATATTAGGTCTTTCCATTTCTAACATATTAAAAATGGGGATTCTTCAAATGGACACAAAATATGAGCAATAAAACAATTTATCATTTTGGTAGAGTAAAACAACGAATAGAAATCAGAAACTAAGCATAAAACTAGAGGAAGACAGTATAAAAGGTGTAATTTGTTTTGGCAAATTAGCATAAATCAGTCAAAATATGCCCATAAAAATAGATAGGAATTTTAAAAAACTTTAATGTTAGGTTCACTTAAAAGTTCTTTTGTGTGCTGCAGAACTAAGAAACGCAGGAATCCAGCTGGTCTTACTATGATTAAAATAGATGTATCCTGATTGCATTCATTCACTCTTCAATCATGTTTGACCGAAGTACAGAGGTACATTTTTACCATCTGTTTTACAAGGCTTGTGTCTTATTTTTCTTATTAAAATCTTCGCTGTGGTCTGGTAAAAAGGACACTTTAACCCTAAACAAATCTAGAAAAAGAGATTTATCCAAAAAGCCCACATTTTTACTTTTATATTCTGGTAGAATTGTAAATAGATTTTTCAGGCTGAAATGTAAAAAGAACGAAAAACAAAGGCCTGCAGTTTTTTGTGTCAGACTACTTCACCGAAAGCTCGTGATTTATCTGTGAAGCGTAAAACCTGAGTCGTGTCAAATGTGAACGTAGCTGCAAAATCAGTTTGAATGTCTAATTTCCAAGCTAATCTGAATGGTAATAAACTCATGACCTCCAATAACTTCAGTCTTTTTTTTTTTTTTTTTTTTTACAAAATTACACCACACAGACTACCGAAGGCAGCAGCCAGCTGTGGTGAATCTTTCTCACCACTGACCATTTATGTCCATTTTAAGGACAAATTTCCCTAAAATGTGGTTATGAAAAGTAAATATAAGTTCTTCCCAATGCATCTGAGAGTTGACCGGCTGGATGACATGTTTTCTCAGCTTTAGCTCACCCCGTGCAAAAGGGGTCTCTGAGTTTTCATGTGGAAGTCAGTGCTTTCCAGTTCCCAGAGGACAGTGGTGCTGTGGTAGCAACCTCTCTGCTAGCTCAGTCCTCAGGGGCCCAGCGCTATCGAACACGGCATACATATTTCAGCTGCAGCCCGAGGGCCCCACGCATTCACACAGACACACACAAACCACCCATATTTCGGCCAATTATGCTGCGAATGCTAATCTGCTATGAATGTCTGTCTGGATACGAGTTTATGAGCATATATATCATTTGTTTCTCTCCTCACAACAAAAGTGTGTGTGTGTTTTATTCTCTAATGGCAGGTGTCAAAATGTGTTTGTGATGCTGATGAGGATGGAAGTTTGCTGGTGGTCTAACTGAGCTGCTAATGGTCCCGCTGGGTGAGAAAATCTGTTCTACTGTCTGTCTTTATTTAGCACACTGGTCTGGTCTTCTTGCTGGTTGTGTGTATGTGTGTGTATGTGTGCGCTGGAAGGGAAAGACTCTAAAATGTGGCGGTCTATGTATGTCGGCGCAAAGCTGTGAATTTTGTGTGCAAACCCTCTCAGTGTCTGTGTGTGTGGGAGGGTTGGCAGACATGTGTAGCACGTGAGGTCTGATATTTTACTTTTCCCTAAGAGACATTCAAAACCCGGCCAGCTGCCGATTTCCACATGTAGACCCACTGTGCATCACATGCAGAGTGTACTAGAACTAATCAGCTGCTTGCCATTTAGTTTGATACATACATGCATCACACATCCACTTGCACAGCAACACACACATCTTGCTCTAGTGTGCAGCTTTCCCTTGTGTATGACTGTTGGCCCTTTTTGTTCCATTTACTTTATGCTTCGGTGACAACTCCTCCTCCTCGCCTGCAACACTGTATTTCCCAGGAGACCATCCCACTGGTCACTAATCCTGACTGCTTCTGCTCTGCTCTCCCCCTTATAACAAGATCAACTGGCAGTCTTCCAGTGTGGAAGTGCAAAGACCTTTGCGCTGTCCAGAGAGAGACCTGGTCCGCTGAGGGGACGGTGATAAACAAGAAACAATATAACTGTTCATTTCAATCTTTCATGTATTGTTATTTTCAATAAGACTTTAAACTCTAAATTCTACAGACTTTAAATAGGCAGTTAGCCTACATAGATTTAATAAAATGTGTGTGAGATTAATCTGAAACAATAGTTTAGATATGCAGACATTTAAAAGTTATAGCAGACACAAAATGCAAAGCAAATAAAATACAATAATTGTGCTCAGTAAATAGAATTAATAGATCTCAGGGTTTTGTGAAATGTTGCATTTAATGTGTAGTATTAGTCTTCTGAAATTTCATTTTCTTTTTCTTTCTCTTCTCTCTTTTTAAATGGTACATTTTGAATTTATTGTGCTTTTTCTCCACCTTTGTTGCTGTTTGTTTAAAGCTGTTGTATGTTCATGCTTTATCTTTTATTCATGTTTTAGTGTTATTACATTATCTTGTTTATTGTACCTTTTGGATGTTTTAAAATGTGTAAAAGTTTAGTATAACTCAAACCAGCGAGCTGAAATGTTTGGACTCCAGTGGTCTGGAATTTTAAATCAAACAGAAGACAAAATACAACAAGAAATAGGTCACTGTGAGGATAAAAAAGAACTACATCTCTTTTGCATTTACAAATGATTTGGCAACTTATTTAACTGATACTTCTTTCCTTGTTTTCACCCATTTATCCAGGGAAAGGACAATACTTTAGTGCTTGGCTTTTATTGATCCGAATAGATCAAATATTAAAGCTATCAACCTCTTTAAGCAGCATGTGCAGACAGATGGAGGTTGTAAATCTACAAGCCTACCTTTTGCCATGACATGCTCTCAGCCTGCATACCTTTATCACAGAACCCCCCAGCAATCCTTCCTCTACTCCATTACTGACCTGCTATGCTAGACTAAGCAGATAACATTATGAAGCAGAGTCCCAAGAAAAAAGAAAAGAAAATAAGTTATTTTACAGAAGTATGGCAGTAACTGCGCTACAAAAATCTAAATAAAACAATGTAAATATATGGTCCTCGGACTTTGTGCGACTTTTGCACAATGATCCATTTCCTCCATGGGCAAATTTATATATATGTTTGTGTATTAGTGTGTCAGCATGCTGTGTTGGATGGAAGCTGGTTTAATTTCCCACAAGATCCAGAAAGAAAAATCTCCTTAGTGATGCAGTGTGCAGCACAGAGCACTGAGCATATTATGCCATTATGTTTATGGAGGCAAATCAATCCGCGCGTTATGTGACACAATAAAGCTGAGAGGCATCTCATGTGCCAGGATCACAAAGCATATGGGTAAAAAACAAATCCTGCATGAAACATCTGAGGATAACCTCTGCTTTGCTCCGCTGAGGTTCCTGCACACTCAAGCATTCAATTCAAATTTTTATGTAGCGGAAGAATTAGTTAAGTACATGTAAGTGGGAAACTTGTGAGAGGTCAGGTAAAGGAACTGGATCACTTTAAAATGGTAAAAAGGGTGTGAAAAATGTTACATGTGAGCTTACTGTATGAAATACTTACTAAAAAGGGTGAAAAATTACACAAAGAAAACTGTACATAAGGAGGAATGCAATCATGAACCCGTAGCTGTAGAACTGGGCGTGCCTGCAGTTCGCCCCCTGGCCTGCTGAAAAATTAAAGCTGCAGAACAATGTTCTTTGCTGTTCAATAATGTATGTGCAGGTCACAGCAGGGGAAGATAGACAAGCGAAGAGAAGAAAGTAATGCACTCCCATTGCTCCCTTCTTCTGCCGAATACACTAAGTGGAAGGTAAATGCAAATACTCACATAGCCACATCAGTACGCACAATGCAAACCCGCAGTGCTGTGAATTAGGTGTTTGCAAGGCTGTCAGTAAAACTGCAGGGCTGTCTCTAAGTCCAACGTGCAAATGAACTCTACAAAGTGCTGCTGATGTGTTGATGACATGTCATCCACAAACTAACACATTTCACAATTGTCCCGGTGATCATCATTATACTTCAGTCAGCTGAGTCACATGAGATATCTTATCAGTGAGTATGCTGCAAAAAGAGAGTATGTGGAAAAGAAAACATCTTCCAGAGATTTCCCCTCAGACTGAATTGCAATCCACAGGTGGATGATATGATGCAGCGGTAAGGGTTAGGGTAACGACTGGATGGACATTCCATATAATGTTCCAAGTCGACTAGTCAAGCCAATCAAAATTAATTATTTGACTTTGATAATAATGATATACTACTTAATCTGTAGGATAAGGAACAAGGGATTGGCAGCAAAAATGGCTTGCGGCAGGTATGAGCTAACTGCTTCTAGTTTACATGATGTGGATGCTTCATACATCTGTCTTTTTTTTGGCTTATTTTTACCTTTCTATGGGCTCTACTCTCATTTATTGGACAGTAGGTAGATTATAAAAGTAGATTAAGGTGATGTTGGGGTCACATTTTGTCTGGGTGTGTTAATTTGACATCTGCTATGCTAGGTGAGCTACTTTGCTCACAGAAGCATTCACAGTTCAGCAACAACAAAAGCAGTTATTTTCCTTCATCTTTCAGTTTGGTCTTTTTGCTAATGAAGCACAACCTTTCCGTGTTGGTTCCCATCTGATGCCTTTACCATTAGGGCTAGCAGCTAGCTTCAGAGTTAGCCCTTTTTGCTTTACCCAGAAGTGGGAAAATAGGAACGTGATTGATAGTTGATAACTTATAGCAAAACAGCTAAGCAGCCACAGTTTTTTTTTAATACAGTGCCATGTCTCTGCACAAGACATGGCTCATCCAAACAAGTTGGTCTTTTTAGAGAAGCCATAGACTTTGTGCACCATTTTGACTAATGGATTAACCCTGCAAAATGATTTATTCTCTGATGTATCAAGGTGCTGATGTGAATTGTTCCAAATCAATTGGCAAATATCAAAAAATGATTAAAAAATCATTTTTTGAACAGTTTAGAGCATCCACAAGACAGAGATAGACAGATAGATAGATTAGATAGATTAGATAGATTAGATAGATAGATAGATAGATAGATAGATAGATAGATAGATAGATAGATAG
>JBAMHX010000024.1:5282991-5294642 GCA_037177515.1 Pseudomugil tenellus
TATATATAAAAGAAAGTATCCCACCACATTACTCTGAAACTTGAAATGGAAGATTAAACCAAAAAAAGTTCTTCATCGCTTTAATGATTTCTTCATTTTTATTTGATTCACTGTTTTAAGTCAAAACAGCAGTGGAAGGAAGTGATTTCATATTAAAAAGCATTTCATGTGTCAGTGAAGGCTTTAATGTGCCATCACAGAAGCAGAAGAACAACTGCACCACTGGATTTGTACTGATTGCATCCTCCTTTTTTAACCAGCTTGTGTTCCTTAAGGAACACCATGCAACATGTTAAGCCATCAAATGAAACACACGGTCAGTTTTTGAATGCTTTTTTTCTTTAAAGGAATCTCTGCTATTTACTCAGAAGGCTCAAATGGGGAGGTGTGAATGCGAAACTGAACTCCAATGCACATTAAAGAAGTGACTTTTGATGTGACATAGGTCAAGGATGATTTTAAGCGAACCACTACAACTTATGTAGTGGAAGCAGAAGTTAACCTGTATTGCTTTAAGTTTCCCACACGCAAACCAGGCAAATACAAGATTGCAATGACAGTAGCCGACCACAACAGACAGGGGACCCCCAACCCCCTTTTTCCACCTCTCAGTCTTGAAGCGATGAGTCTTATGGTTAAAAAAAAAAAAAAAAAAAAAAAAAAAAATCCGAAACAAGCAGGTTTAAAAAAGAGAAAAGTTTTCACTGCCAGTGACAAAAGAAATGTAAAAAAGTACTAAGAAGAGACAAAGAGAGTAAGAAGTGCAGATAATCCAGAAGCTAATTTAGCAAAGGGCTGCACAGTCTGTCCTCCTAATGATGACCTGCAGGCTGAAAGTAAGAACAGGAAACTTCCCATAATAAGGAAGAATGACATGTACAACTAAAGTACAGGTACGACAGGCTTTACGCCTCCGAAAACTACTTCTATTTGTGCTGTAACAGCCGCGGACACAATCCTAAAGCAGGTTTAAGCACATAGTTTCATATTCATATATGAGTTATTGTCAGTGTTATTGGGAAACAACATCATAATAAAAAGGAATGCTGGTTGGAGGGGTCCCTGTGAAACTTGGGGGCCTCCAGAAACCCAAGTAATGCCTACGCCTGCATTAACCAATAGAAGAATGAGGGTTTTTGTTTTTGCTTGTCTTATGTCTTGTCATCACTTTTATTTAGTCTTGATTAAGTGGAGCCTCAGGTGAGACCTGGAGTGCATCCTTTAGAAGGTTTGTTTAAGGCAGTCTGAAAGCACAAATTAAAGACTGAATACTGAAACCTTTAACTAAACAGCACCCCAATCACAACTGGTCTAAAAAACAATTTGGTGTAAAAATGACCTAATTGTCTTAATTGGCTGCACATTTAGATATCTTCCTCTGTTTGATTGCCAGTGTTCATCCCAGTCAAAAGTCATTGCAATTAAGGTATTATGAGGACAGAAGTGTTTTATCCATTTTGAACTGAACTAGCTACACCTTCATCATGCTGCACTGTTCTGAAAGCAGAAAACTGTTTATTTACTGTTTTATTAAACCATAAGCACACAACCGTTGTGTTTCGAGACCAGAACAGAGATCTTTTCTGATCCTTTCTAAAGAACAACTTCAGCTGTTTTGGTAGCGATCAGGCTCAGCCTGCTTGATCAATATGAGTACAATCGCAAAGATTTTTTAATAATTCGTACCTAAATACAAGGGGAAACACAGTGCATGTAGAAAATCTCTAAAACCTTCATCCTAAACCTGAACACTGACCCTGGAAAATAATCTATGCTACTCTTTATGAAGAATTTTGAGCGCTAATTAAAAAGGGAATTGTATTTTATATACTTTGGCCCACAAATTCAATATGAAAAAAAACAAACAAACAAAGAAAACAGCTCAATTTTTGGGTCATTTCATTCATTGTTTTCTAGCTTGCCTTTGCGAAAAGGTAATGTGTTTGCAGTAAAGCTAAACAAAAAGATTGCAGCTGCCTATAGTAAAGCTGTTATACGCTCACTTTTTAATCAAAGGTCCAGGAAACTGCATATTCTTTCCCTTTGTCTCCTCAGCCTTTTCATTTTAATAAGTTCCCTACCTCTGATCCTTCTTTGTTTTTCTCCTGCACCTTGTATGAAGACAGAACACAGATTTTAATCGCTTGATGAGATTACACCCTGCACCCGTGTGTTTGTAACAGAGCACACTGTTTCTCCTGTAATCTCCACAAGCCTTTATAATAAAACAGATGTTGTGGAGGGACACGGCCCTAATCCAGCGATGCACTATAATCCACAAGACCTCTGAATGGCTTCACACAGGATATTGTGTTTCTTGGTTTAGCAGCTGTTGAAATGAAGTCAGAAGCAGGATGGTCAGAATGAGCAGCTTGGTGGTTTTGTTAATGGCTGGAGACTGTTGTGCCAATTCATGTTGGGATTTCACAGTACCTGCATGTCTAAGCAGACTTGACTAGACGCCCACCTGTGAACTGCGATAGCCCAAAAGTTAATTGCAAACCAAACATACAGTACAAGCTTTTTGTTTTATATCAAGGAGAAAAGGAAAATTGGAGATCCAAAAGTCTCTGTAGTGTTTGAGTTGTTGCTGACATATCTGACGTGTAGCCTGAGGCCATATGAGATGCTTAAGACAGGGCTGTTTGCTGCCTTTTTCTTGTAAGGCATACGATGTGACAGCCAAGGAGATGGAGGAGCTGGAGCAAAGAGCAAGTAGTACAGCAATGCTGGGAGTTGATTAAAATGTACAACAAAAAGAGGTTGTTTTTGCACAACCAGGTCTCCAAAGTGTAGTCCTGGATCAGCACGCTTGCTCTTCGGATCAAACCTGACAGTACGCCATTCAAAATGTCGTTGTTAACATACATAGAAACAAGACCTTTTATAGAAAAATGAAAGACAAGCCAGATGTCTGAGATAAAATGCTACATATCTGCTGTAATAATTCCTTTCTTTTTGTGTGTGCTAAACATCTTCTGCAATTATAACTCTGTGCTTCTAGTTCCTGTTGACTGGTGCTGAGTGCTGTTTACTGGACACTGGAGGATCTAAGCCCATTCCTAGAGGGATTAGCTCAATAAATCCAGCAAAATGCCACACCGTATGACAGGGGTATGCCACAGAAAAGAAAGCTGATTGTACACTAATCACTCATCTTGGGTAATGGATTTCATCGTCCACAGAGTATGAATCTCTGCCAGATGGCTGATAATAATTCAGCCTCAGTGAGACTTAAAACTGAGAAGAATACAAATATATATGTATATAAATCTTTATATCTTACTTTATCTGTTTACAATTTAGAAAATGAGAAATAGAAGAGTTTTTTTTTTTTTTTTAATTCAGACATAATATTTAGACAGAAAGTATCTGTAAAGTATACTCATAAATATACGAGTCCAAGACAACGGTTACACTTAACTCAAATGTAAGAGATTTTTTCTTCAAGCCCTTTCGAGGCTCAAGTAAGAACTGCTTAGTTCAAGCATGTTATGGCCTCCATGATCTCCTTAGAAGTCAGACTGGGAGGAATATCAATATCTATGTTTTTTCCAGATCAAAAAGAGTACTATTAAAAAATAAAGATACTCTCCACTGGCTCCATACGCCTCCATCACCTCTTTGCATCACTTTTTCACCGAACAAATTCCTGTATTTCAAAACCATGACAACTAAGTTGCAGCTGCATAAGGAAGAAAAGGGAAAAAAAGGACATTGAGCCTTTCTCAGCGGGTCAGCGTTCTATTGGCGGCATTGCTTTCCAATATGATACATGGAAGTGAAGCAGAAAAGGTCGAGCTGATGCTCACCAGTAACGGGAAAAAACACGCACAGCTGCAGGCCTTCTGTTTGGAGGAAACACTTCCTCTGGCCGTTCCCTTACTCATTCCTGCATTTGTGCTCTTTTAGTGGTGTGTTGTGTTGTGCATGTCAAACAATGCTTAATTTTATCCTGAGGAGGAGTGTACAGATGGGAAGCAAAGTTATACAAAGTGTGAGATAGAAAGAAAAGGTCAGCGGAATTCTGGAGATAAACACTTTGCCTTTAATTGTCTCTTTTCTTTCACTGATTTGCCAATGAGCAAAATAAAAAGCTTAAATATTTTAAATATTGATATATTGATATTTTAAATATTGATATTATTAATATTTTAAATATTGATATTTTAATATTTTCACGTGAACTCTTCCTTATAGTCTTTTAGACATAATTTCAATACACAAAAAGTACATAAAGGGCTAGAAACTGTGCAACACTAAACCATTTTAGTGAACTTTTCGCATTTTAAAAAAATCATTAAGCCTTAAAGCCTAAAGTTAAATGAACCCTTTTTTAAAGTTACCCAATTAAGATCAGTGTGGATGCGGAAAAACTCTAAATAGCAATTCTAAAATAAGCTAGAAGAAATGTTTTCTTTTTTATGCAAGTGGTGTCTGTGTTTTTCTTTTTTATAGGGATAGCATCACAATCAGGAGAATATGCTCCTTTACTTTCTGGCAAAAAGTGAAGATTGATTATGTTTGCATAGTATAGAATATTTTAAATAAAGAAGACAATTAGCTTAATTTAGCATAACATTCAGAAGCTGAAAGAACAGGCATCCTGAGCTTGCGTCATTGTCAGGAACAATCAATCTACATTTTTACAAACCCATCAATAACAAATTATTCCAAAACTCAATGGAAAGAGTGTTCATTCAGTCAAAAACTGAAGTAGGAAAAGGCAAACCGCTGATGTTCACTAAAGGCTACTTTCACTTATAGTGCAATGCTTAGCACTACTTTCATATCCAAATATGATCATTGGGGTGAGTTTGAAAGCCAAATGAGGAACTTAAACATTCAAAGCAGCTGTTTAAAAACAAACAAACAAACAAAAAAACTAATTGGTGATGTTAATCACAGCAAGTCCCATGAGAAAAGTTAATGTTAGGGAAGATGGGACACCTAGGATTCAACCAGACAACATATTCGACTGCAAAAGCATGTGGATAAGCAGAAGCATAGGTCCTCCAGTGTTTATAAATCCATCATTTATAAGCCATCACCGACTGACCTATCTCTTCGTAGCAACCACTTTCGCTGGCAGTATCTTTATCAGAAACATTACACTGGAGACTGCTTTTAAGGCCTTGGAAATGATTATGCAAAGATGAATGTTGATGGAAATAATGGAAAGCATGACACGCCCTCTGCATGACAGAGATTAAACAACACTGGGTCCCACTCAGAGGCTTCTTCAGCAGGCAGACACCACCCATACTTAAGATTAGACTTTCAACTTTTCTTCCTGATGAGGCTGAAGACTCAGGTGTAGCCACTGCTACACATGAAGCTCACCATCACCAAGTATGAATGATGAGTGAATGAATAATGGGATTGATGGTAAGTGTTTTGGGTATCTTGGAAAGCATTACTTAAATCTAATTCATCATTGTTATAATTATTACTATACTAACATAATTCCAGTAACTTTCTTTCTTTAGACACAATAAGAAGCTTTTCGTCAACGCATCAGCAGTTAAAAATGTTTCTGGTACATAATAATAATGTATACTTAAATGATACCTTTTGGGAAATGAGCCTGCTTTTAGCCCATGTCTAAATTTACTAGAGAGGAGTGGGCTGCCTTAGTTTGGTGCCTGGGGAGAAGTTGGGGGTTTAAATGCGTCGCACAGAGACAAACAATGGTTCCCTTCAGTTTCCAGTACAGGGACTTCAATCTGCTAGACTCCAATCCCAGTTCCAAGTCCATCTCTCTCTCTCACCACAGCAACCATATCTAAGAGTGGATTTCCAGCCATCCCTTGTTTTTACCATCCATGAAGGACCTCTTTTACATTTCTCATATACAATTAATGTTCTATATTTAAAGTGCTATTATAGTGCCACTCCAGTTAGTTTTTTACTCAAGAAATATGTTTCCAGGAATTTTACAGGGAAATATCTTTGATGAGGCAATTTCCAAAAGACACTGTCACAAAATGATAAATTAATATATTAAAGCAAATAAAAATATTATAGATACAGATTTTACATAACAAATAGGTCAGAATTTAGTACTCTCAGCTATAATTAAGGGGAGACAGAATAAAACATGGTACATAATGCTAAATGAATATGATAACTATTCCATTTACTGTACAGTAAAAAAAAAAAATCTAAATGCAGTCCTATTTACAAATCATTACATTATCAGTTTTAGCTATTGTAGTTTCAAAGGAAAGGCCAGTAACATAATATCCAGATAGTAACAAAATCATTCACATGATTGAGCACGAAGCAGTGAAAGCACATCTGCAGCTGGACTTGACATTTTGTCACGACTGAAAACATAGTCTTTGTCAAAGTTTTCAGTTTAAATTGTTAAGGCTTTTTGGCATGCAGCAGGTTTTGTTCAGTTACTACCATCACCACCTCCCCTGCTTTCTTGGCAAACCTTGAGGAATTCAACCAACCACAAGTCTTTGACATAACTATAAACTATTTGGAGGCCTGATGGATGCAACGCTTATCTAGAAATTATAAAGATTAAGAATAAAGTGACTGGAAATGACACGCCAGCTCCACTTTAACATGCTTTCTTTTGTCAAACATCTTTGTTGAGTGAGTGCTTAGTCAACCACAGCAGCCCGGTTCACCTGGATGGAGACGGTGACTGATGTGTACCAGTGATGTGAAGGTGGTGGCTGCTTGGTGACACGGTGATGAGGCAGTAAGTTGGAATCATACCGTACTAATTAAATGTGAGAGGAAACATGATACAGTCAGTGATTTCTCTCAATCGTGGTGTTTAATATCATTCGCTTCTTTATAATACAGCAGCAGTGTTATTTTACTAAATGCTTCTCAGCCCCCACATGACAAAAACAAACTAAAATCACCAATAAAAGTCATAAACTGTTCATCCGCAGCACATTCTCCATCCTCAGTATTAAAGGGAAAAATCCGGCCAACAACCCTGCACAAGATTCGGAATATTATTTTCCATTATGAACAGGGCGACTTTGTTTCATCTGAGCCACATCAACCAAAACAGATGATTAAAATCATCATCACTGGTTGTAAAACTGCAAACGTCAAATAGAATGAAAGAGAGAAAGGACATAGTGTCTGATATTTTAATGGAGTTTCTGTTTTTGAAATTGCAGCAGTGAAAAGACAGCACAGTCTGTGCGATAGACTGCAAGAACACAGAGCACACAGGAGACACTACATCTGCTGTCACACTTTTTCCCCCTTTTTTTAAAATCCTGATTATCTTTGGTGGATGCCTTTTTTTTTTTTTTTTTTGGTAGACATATTCACTTTTACTGAAGATCGACTGCAATGTTTTATAAATGAGGCCCCTGGTGACTCAGATATTGCCCATAAGACTTTCAATAAATCACACGCTGTCCAATGCAAAGCTTCAAACAGTCGCTGTCCTTTTAACAGCAGCAGCCATGCTGGGCGACGGTTATACAGTATGTTATTAGCGGCTATTCAGAAGTCGCTATTCGAAACCAAACTGCCTTTTTATCTGTAACCTGTCGATGTAAAACAACATGGCGATGAGTACATTTTTAAATGATGCCTTTCACCTCCAACTGGGCAGGTACAGCTCAGCTGTTTGATTGGGAGGGAGAGAGCAGAACAAAGTCCATGAAAAGGGATGAGGGGGAACATTCCCTGATGGGTTTGGTGAAGCTTGTCGGGAAAGGTAGCATTAATACCCATTTAATGGACTGTGGCAGAGCCCTGGGTGACTATGTGAGGATATGAACGCTTGCGTGTGTGTGCGTGTTGTGCAAGACGTCGAAGCCTAGAGGTTTAGCGGTTCTGTGAAGAGTTATTGTATGTTGGCTTCAGCTTAAGGTTTAACCCGGCTGAACAGAGAGCAAGATCAGCAAAGTTGTTAAGTCGCACAACAGTTGTGACATTAGTTTTGTAACGGTCTTTTAACACTGTGAATGTGAGGGAGAAATATCAGTAAAGTGGCATCCTTCTAACAGCAGATTTAATTGCAAATCAAATATCTTTGAATACCAGTGACTGTTGCGTCCATACATAGTGTAGTTTGCTTGTGTGTGTAAACTAATGTTCTCACTGTTAATGTATCCCAGATTGGACTGCACCTGTTTCAATTAATTTAGTCATGGGGAGTCTTAAAATAATACTTAAAATCAACTGTGAGACAAGCTTTATTAGAAAAAAAAGGATAATATAATTTTGACTAAACTCAACAGGCTTTACCATCTCCAGGCAACATAAAGATACATTCCTGCAACAGTTAAAAAAAACTAATTATACGCAGCAGTTTTGGGATAAATGAAAAATACAAAAAAAAAAAAATATTAAACATCATATCTTGGTGTAGTTTCATTCAGAGAATGAGCTGAATTTGGGATTTGAACTTTCCTGCTTGTGAGTTGCAGCAGTGATCCAAACTGAACACCTTTAACTGCTTCTCAGGACTCCCCGGAGAGCCAGACAAACACTGGCTGTGCTCGTATCTCTCTTGGAGCCTTTTTAGATGAAGAATGTGGTTTCTTTAGGGGAACAAACTCAGCAGCTGAATACTCCTCACTGAATGGAACAGACTCCCGCTCTGAATGCTAACATGCACGCATTCCCGGACCAGCTGTCAGATCACAGAGCAGAGAAGTTCAGGTAGCAACACAGTGGAAGTGTGACCTCATTCTCTGGTATAAACAGGAAAAAAAATATTTCTCACATTCTGACTTGTAACTAAATGTTAACACTATAATTGCTGCAATGTGATGCAATTTCTTTGTGGTTTGGGTTGTTTATAATGAAGTGACATATGATTTGTGTTTTCTCTGTGTGCAGAATGTTTTGCAATTATTTGACACATTGCTCGATGACATCACTGCTGTACCTCTTGCCTCACACCATTCATAAATGGTCTCTTCTCTTCTTTCAGGTAAAATGGACTTGACTTTCCAGTACCGTTTCATTCCTCTCCGCTTTTAATGTCTGTTATCTACAGATGTTGTGTCTCCAACGCCCCCTTGGACGTTTCTGGAGTTTCTATTTCAGGAACTGACTTGCTCTGTTCGATCAAACTGTCCGTTTTGCAGCTGCTCCAGGTGACAAGGGGAAACAAAATCTGTCTGTGTGTACAATATCTAATGGTAAGTACGTGCAGGTCTGTGTATGAATGAGTGTAGAGTACAAGTGGGCGTCTGTCCCTTTGTGTTATGTGACTATTTACAGAACGTACACATCCCAAATGTACAAAAAAAGAAAGAAAAAAAAAAAAAAAACAGACCAAGGCAGAGTGATTCCAGATGGAGACACTAAACCACTGTCAACCACAGAGCCCCCCCACCACACACACACATAAACACACTGAATGGAAGCCTGTCCTGCTGGGGCATAACATTTCTCAGTCTCTCACTATGTTTATCTACTGTGACAACTTTCTGGGCCAGTCTTTTGTTTCACTGTTTATCTGAACCCCAGCTTGAGAAAGCAGCAGTGTTATGATTTAGTCTCTCTGTTTCCTTTTGTGGACTGTTGGTATGAAGTTGCATGGAAAGCGGTTTGGAGAGGAATGAAGTAGAGACTGCGTGCTTAGAAATGAATGTTTCATCCAAGGTCTCTCCAAGGACTTATCATTCAAAACTCATCAGAGCCTGACAAGTATTGATGAGACAAGCAATTATGTGCTTTTTTTCAGACATTTAACAACCTTAAAGTACCCTCACAATTTAAAGAAGAAAAAAACAAGTGTTTTAAATATTGCAGCTTTGGAAGTAGTCCGCTGTGGGTTGCAAGCTGCTTTTTAGATTTTAAGAACCTACTTTTCTTAAGTCTTTAAAGATAACGCTTCCGACCTTGCTTTTACTTAATTAAATCCATTTTCTTGCAAACCACCTCCAAAGCATGATCGATTCCTCACGTACTTAAGAATTTAAAATACCGATATTCTGCATTTCTCTCTCTCATTCCACGAGACTCATTTTAAAAAATGCACCAGGTTTGTTTTAAATGTACAACTTCTGCGTTTGAATTTTGCAGATACGACAGATTCCTCAGATGGTGTCTCACGTATAGGAAGATTTATGCAGGTTTTGTTCTGCAGTGTATCATCGAATCAACTCTCAGTCTTTCTGAAGGAGTTTTTATTGTGAAACAGGAATTTGAAACGTCTTTCAGGCATGTATTTTGCTTTTTTGCTTTGGACCTCTTCACCCCCACTGTTTCTGTTGACCACTGCTTCTAAATTACATTATAAACCACCTGAAAAGACTTAGCAATCTTCTTCTTGAAGTTGTTTCCAGTTTTATAGGCAGCAGATATTTCAGTTTGGTCCGGTAGAACACAGAGTAACTGCTTGGAGAAGGAAATGGCTGCTGATTGTGGTTGGTTGTTATTTTATGAAGGTTTTAATGAGCATCCTCTGGCCTTTCCTAAAGATGATTTTCTGAAAGCCATTACATGATGCCACTTACCTTTGTCTTATTCTAGACTTATTAAAAACACTAATAGCATAATCGTCAAATATTTCTTAAAACATCTAAGAGATTTCATCATCTTAATGTCCTTTGAACTCCATTTTCCACTCCGTAGCTGTAATCTTAATAGAAAACTCAGAGCCTCTCATTGTGTTATTATGACCTTGCCTCCTTTTTACTTCTTTTTCAACAACCTTCCTCTTCCCGTCGTTTGTAAATCTTGAGGTTGTGCTTTTTTTCTCTTTGAATGCCAGATTTGGGCCAAGGGCAGTCCCAAGAAAAGTAACTTCAAGGACAAACCATGGCATACTGCAGACTGGAATAACTGGAGTTTTAATAACCTCCTCTTTGCATTTTAAAAAAAAAAGCCAACGATGAACCAGATTTACTAATATGGCATATGACAACTGTGAAATGTTAATAATTGAACAAAGGCAGAGCAGCAAGTGAAGGAACACAATCCACATTGTAGAAGAGAGAAATCAGAACGGCAGCTCCCATCATCACTGGATGATAGGCTCGCTCTCTGTTCTTGGGGAGCTTTCCTAAGCTTACAGCCTATTTCGCTCTGTTTCACTTTAACAAAGCTGATGTTCTGAAAAACCACCCCACCCTTCACTCAACAACATCCACAGGCCTAGTTTAAAGCCACCACACTGACTAAGACCCCTTCTGAAACACACATTCTTGCTAATTCATTTTTTTGGCTTTGCTGCATCTTAGCTAAACCTAAAACATACAAGTGCTTTAACCTTTACTCCAGGCTTCAATCTGGATATTTGCTCTGTCCAGTAGGTGAATATATGAATATGACAGCTCCCATAGGGAGCCTAAAGCTTAGCTTCCCTGAGATCTGCAGCCATATTTGTGCTAATTTGGACTTCATTCTGCTCTCGCACAAGCCGGCACCATAATTCAGTTCAAACATTAAATCCTCAAAGAGCTATCTATGTATATACATCAGCATGTGACAAAGTTGCCATTTTCTTTAGCTTCAAGCAGCGACCATTTGGTGTGTGAAGCGTGATGGCCCACTGATGGCCACCATTTTGTTTAGTTTTCTGTTGGTTGTTGGTGGGGGATTATACCCCCAATCCCAAATGGAACACTTGAGCACTCGCCCTGAGCCCCTGATGACTAAATGACGTCACCTGCGTAAGGAGTCGAGGGTGACAGGCCACAAGG
>JBAMHX010000024.1:5294742-5314601 GCA_037177515.1 Pseudomugil tenellus
CCATCTTGCTTCCTCATGGTAATCCTTTCTGTTTAGGTATGTTTCTTTGCACCTTTAAACAACACAGCACAACTCCATGTACACTCAACCATACACAGCACAGCACTTCCCCACTGATATTCTATATGTTCATACCCCATTGTAGTTTTAGTTATTATGATTATTAATAACATTGATTTGAATATTTGAACTTTCATTGTGTGGACTCCTCTTCTTGTTGCCATCTTGAGCCATGGTGGTAACAGAAGCCGCAGGTGATTTGAACAACTGTTGCAAAAAAAAAACACAGGGCTGTTCCAAGCAAGACCTGCCTTGTTATTAAGGAAATATTTGGATTTTTATTTTTGATTGAAATCAGAAATGAATAAAAAGTCATTTCATAGTTCTTTTCGATATGGAATGCATGACTATGGTGGAGTGGGAGCTAACCCTTAGGAAAACATTCAGTGGAGCTGTCATTGAGTAATGTTAAGACAGACAGAACCTTGAGGTAGTTTTATTAATTAAAAGCATGGAAAAAGCCCTGTGGTCAGTACATAAAGTTAATGTTTCCTTTTCAATTTCAAGCCTTAACGGCATTTTACATGCAAAATATAACCTCCTCCTTTCAAAGATTAACACAAAAAAAGGATTTGAGTTCTGGCTGTATTACAAGTTTAAATCCTTTTGCCACTTGGGAGTGTGTGAAATTGATATGGGCACTTTGAAAAACAGAGGGAGATGGAATGTGAAAAGAGTTATGGAACACAAAAGGATTGACCTCTTCTCTGAGTCCTTGTTAGTGAGGGCCAATAACCTTGCAGCTCCTCCATCCCACACTGCTGAAACCTTGGCAAGCCCAGAATGGGAAGCTGGCACCACATGCTCAACACAAGAGGCAAATACCAGCGCTCATCTTTCCATTTAGTCAAATGAATATGCAAGCCAAAAAAAATCTTTACTGTAATGTTCAAGGCCTCTCCACCTTATCTAAGCACCAGGGAGTGTGCAGAGGTGTAAAAGTCAAATCAACACATGAGGATAAGAGGCTAAATGAAAACTGAAAAAGTGCCTGAGGGAGACTTAGTCTGCCTAGTGATGCATCTAATTAACACTGTTAGAGCTCTGTTTCTAAACTCCAGCCACAAAGGTGGAGTTGTCTGCGCCGATCTAACTTTTCCAGATTAATGCTGCCTTCATGTGGTGTGAGAAATTTGTACATGAACACCCTCTTTTGTCGTAATTTCCACTGGAGAACTCGAACATTATTTTGATACGCAAGTTGCAGAGAAGAAGTCGGATTTGGCCTTTCAAAATGGCGGAAAGCAGTGAAGAAATTGTGGATAGTAGGAAATGTGCAGGTTAATAAATGTTTTTACTTGTTAGTTCACTGTTTAAATTTGTAGCATAAACAACTTTTTCCCTTCGTGCCACATAAAAAGGCTTCTGTCCTTAAAATTAGGCTACTATATTATTCATAATCCATACAAAATACCGCACATCTACGGTTTGAGATTTGATACATCTTCTTAATTTAGCAGATAATTTAATTAGTCCAGGACTGTTTTATCCATGTAGCAGCTTATCATAAAGTTTCTGTCCGCTACTACGACCACAACAGTCCTTTAATAGGACTGCTGAAGGCAGCATAAAGCCACGGATAAACTTGCAAAATTATTCAGTCTTCTCCGGATTTGTGTGGCTTGCTACTTCTAACGTCAATGTTCTCTCAATATGCAATAAATGCATGTTGGACGCTCACTGCAGTTACATTTACACTTCAGGATAATTGATAAATGCACAAGAGATTGTGCAAAGTGTTACCTAAAAAGGATGAGAAGGATTTACCCCTAAGCTATGTCAGCTCCTGCCATCCTTCGTTCCGTCACATTTATCACATCCCATCATCTGCTAGAGGTAAATATGACTCCTCCAGGATGCTATTTACATTTCCACAAATCTGTGCATCTTTAATCCTTCCTCCAATTCCACAAGGGTGAGATGCAGCTAATCTTTGACTGAATCATATCCACAAGTGGGACAAAACTGAGTCAAAGAGGGTTCATAAGCACTTATATATTTATTTTGCTGCAAATGGCCTCTGAGCTCCATGGTTGCTCAAAACACTCAAGACCTTTATTACAGGCACTTAACCACAGGCCCCATCAGTGTTCGCTATGGGCGCTAAGGCACAGATAATGGGCCAATGCACAAACACACACAGGTTGTGGTATCATTAAGGTATCATCATCTGCTCTCAGTCACCAGCGTGTACCACCGCGATGTTTGACGCAACGTGGAGATTAGAGTGTGGATCAAAGGGTTTTGGAGGAGACTGCGAGAGCTGCTGGTGTGTGCTTATTGGGTATGTCTTTGTGGAGTCCTTGAGGACTATTTAACAAGACTTGTATAACCGCTAAAGCATAACTACACTAAATATTAGCACACATGACATTCAAAGAGGAAACGTTTCTTTGCCCTTCTCTTTATTTGAGCACACAATGAAACATTAGCCTAAACCCGTGCAAGAGAAGGCGTGAGACATCAACAGGGTCAAGCAATGCAGCTTGTGTTGGAAGGTCGAGATAGACGAGCTGAATATGCAGTATTCCTGCACTGCAGCCGAGGCTTTAAAGCGTAACCTCAACCTAGACCTTAATGGAAAAAAACAAACAAAAAAAAAAAAAAAACTTCAGCTTCTCAGACCAGTGTGTAGTCAAACGGGCATTAAAGTACAAGCTATTAGTGAGTTTTTGCTTTTTCTAATACTGTGAATACACGTCACACAGGGATGGACAAAAGTGTTTTAAGGGCAACTTCTATTAAGATCTGCAATTTCTAGAAGCACACACTTACTACACACTTGTCTCAACTCTCTCTTCCATGAGTCACCTATTGAATCACTCATCAGCATTAGCACTCTACACACACTTTTTAACCTAAAGGGGATATGAAGGAAGCACACACACACACACTAACATACATTTACCATCCTCACAATTACTCTGCAGCCGTGAAAACGGGCTGATGAAAGAGGATGTTAGCGAAGCAGAGGACACAGTTTCTTGCCAAGCAGTTGAGTGGCACCCATGACTCAAGCTTTTTTTTTTTTTTTTTCCTCTAATGTCAACGAGCTGAGATGCTCCAGAATTTGATTATTTCAATCTGGTCTCCCTTCCACTCGTTCAATTTTCTCTTTTCATCAGCAACTTTCTATGTGTTTCTGTCTCGCTATTATTCCATCTCTTTTGGTTTGTATCTGACAGCCTTCACTCGTCTCTCCTACTACCCCCCCCCCCCAACCCCCTCCCCCCCATTAAACTTTATATGTCCCTTTTTTTCCTTTGGGCTTCTTTTTCTTCCCATATTCTTCTAGCTTACCCTCCAGTTTCTGATAAAAAAGTAATAAGGCTTCTAATGGCTTCAATTTCCTTCCCTCTCCTCTCCTGGCAATCCTCTGTGTACTGCATTCCTGAAGATAGCCTTTGTTGCTAAAACAAAGGGCAAATGCAGATGTGTGTGCGTGTGTGCACCTTTATGTGGAGAGGGATCTATCCTGAGTTTTTTTTTTTCCAACAATTGTATATTTATTTGTGCTTTTCTCCCCCCGAGACTCCACTTCACCACTTATACCAGGGGTTTAATTGAATAGTGAAAGGCTGCTCTTTGCTTCAGTGGTATATAGTACTCATAACCCCCCTCGAGCCAGGCCCCGGGCTTGCCTGGGGTTATAAAATTTTCACAAAAACTCATGTACGCGCTAAGCAAAGGAAAAAATGTGAATAAAAGTCTTGATATGTGTTTCTGTAAGTGTATGTGAGAGAGAAAGGAAGCCACTGAAGGTCAACGTCTTGCTCCTCAACTCCTTCCAGGCACCATAGATCCACTTTTAATCTCCACTCTTATCTTCCACTGCTGTGTAAAAAAGGACTTGGCATGGGCTTGATCTGGTCCTGTGGTCCTTGAGTCAGACAGTGGCTATAACACACCGGATGAATGGACCTCATAAATTCTCCAGCTGAATTGGGTTCTAGCAAGAACCCAGATAGAGTCATGAAAGGAGAACTAAATGTATCACATGAACGAAATCTCATACAATATTTGTCTCAATTGCAATATATCATTTTCTAGTGTGGTTTCTTTTGTATCTATTTAGTTATTTGTATACAATGTTCTATATTAAATCTGTCGTGTTACATCTCATCTCCTGGTGGGCTGATTTGAACATTAGCGGGATGCTTTTTGTATCCCCAGAGGAATCTTCAGTTGTTTTGTATGATTATGTCTGCATGTCATTCAGGGCTTATTACTGTGATTAATCACAGAGATTGTCATAAGTCATTGTTGGCAGATTGTGCGTGAATAACACAATTCTTTTCTTGGATTGATGAACGACTGGTAAGAGTCAGCTAATGTAAGTGAGGGAGAAATGAGAAAGTGGGTACGAGACACAGTCAGTGTTGTTGATAAATCTGCTTTATGATTCACTTAAAAACTTTATGTATGAATAAAGAATTTTGTGACAAGGGGAAATAGACAGCTGTGTGCAAGCTTGCTGAGACAAAAAAGGTTAAATTTTCATTGGAGTGATCACATTTTTATGTCATGTTGCATGAAATATGACAGTGATGTCTTAAAGGAACACAACATGTTTTTGTAACAAAACGCAGAAATATCAAAGCATCAAATTAAATGACAGCAGGACATGTTAGGGGATATTTGATGGACAATGGGGTCCAATTCATTAAAAAATATATAAATTCTTGGATTTTCTTGTACCTTACTTCACACATAATTTCTAACATTGTGCTTTCATAAAAGATGCAGAACTTAAAAGGTTCTTGCTGTTTCTCAGAAACCCAGCCGTAACTTAAAAATCAACTTTCAGTGACAGGATTTGCCCTGTGGCTACCCATCTTATAAGTAAATTATTCTGTAAGCTAAATAGTAGGTTGTGAACATAAGCAAAGCTTTTGAGAGTTTCCACGGCTGTAGCAAATGAAGTGAGACACAGACAATAATAAACAGTCTAATACTAAATAAAATAAAAAAATAATAAAAATAAAAAGAATAGCCAAAAGATTACTAGTAAGACCCCTCATTGATCATTTAGCTAAACAATTAGACAATGAGTTAAATCATGTAACAACATCAGTCATTACAGAAACAGAACAAATTGCACAGACAATGATGTTTTATTTCGGAGTTTGAGGAATAAAAATCGATTCACATAAAAAAAACTGAAATATGTTTCCAAGACTCTATATAAAGTCCCAAATTAACTTTCACAAAGCTTATGTTTTGATGGGATGAGATCTGACAGTGTATTCAAACCAGCGTAGTCTGCTAGTCTCAGTATGATTTAAGGGTCATGTCAACAAACTTTAGCCAAATGAAAATTGTGTTCCGTTCTCACCAGAAGTCGTGTTAGTATGATTTCCTTTGACCATATATATGTCAGTGCTTTTACCTCGTTGGCATTCCACGTGTAACCACGAGCAATTTCATAAGAGTCGTTTTACATGGAAAGACATCTTGGTATTTTCTATCCACAATACCCAGCACCATAATGTTATACCAAACTAAATGCAGGAAGTGGAAAATGAAATCTACTTCCTGTATTTGCTCTGCTTGAAGCTCACTAAGAACCACACATATATGCAGACTGAGTCCACTTTTTTGATCTGAAATATAGTCCATTTGTGTATTTACAATACCCCAAATGAATCTGACTTTCTGAGCAAACAGAGTTAGATTCAAATCAAAAAGAGTTGTGTGAATGGGTCATCAGCTTTAAATCTTCTATCTTTCTCCTTTATCAATTTAATTTTGTTTTAATTCTCCTCCTAAATGTTTCTTTTTCACCTTGCTTTAAATGCAATTTGAGTAGATTTGTTCATAATGTGCCACCCAAATGAATCTGCCTTGCTGATGAAAAGGTGACTAACAAACATTTAAAAAATGTTACCAACCTAACAATGGCTCATACAGAACAGCACTTCGCAATAAAGATGATCCTACCATTAATTAAAAAAAAAAACAAACAAACCAGTAAAGCATAAAGCTAGAGCTCAGCTTGACAAAGCTGAAGATGAATTGGTATAAAAACACGGACTTCAGCTGGACTTTCATGCCAAAGTACTGCAGCACTTTAGCTAATTGTCTCACGTACATTTTAGGTAGTATAGATGTATAGCCGTAGCTCACAATTCAGTTTTATATACTATATAAAAGAGTATAATAGTTTCATAAATTGTCACTTTAAAAGAGTCCATACATTTATCATAGTTTAAGGCTTGATAAATGAGTAAATTTTTTTTATCCAAAAAGATGAATGTGATATCGCTCACACTAGATAATACTGAGCTGATTACTTCTTTCCACATGGCAGTTTTGATGCTTTTATCCAAGGAAATTTACTGCAATGGATAATAATTTGGTATAATTATATTATAATAATATTATTATTATATATATTATTATTATAATATATTATATTATAATAATGGTAATAATATTACTTTATAGTAACTCTTTTGTTAATTTTTCAAATGAAACCTTTAAATCTAACAATTCTTTGATCCATGAAACAGTTCTATGAATGCATTCTGCTTTCAGGGTAACTTCTGCTATTTTTGCATGCAGTGCACTTGGACAGAATTAGAAATTGGTTTTCTTTTTAAATTAATTGACTAGTTTTGAATCAAATCATGATTCAAAGTTGAAACTGAAATGTGTAAGGCCAAATGATTCAAAACACTGACATTATGCATCTTCTCAACCTACGCTCTGTGGAGACTTTTAGTAGACCAAGAGGATAAAATATATTTTTATTCAATCTTTTCCACATTAACAAAGCATGGACGAGTTTTCAAATATTTATCACTTTTTGTTTTTGTTACAATTAGGCATGTTGACTAGTTTTTAAATGTCTTTTTTATTAAAGCTATGTCTTTCATGTTTATGACTTTGCAGTGTAATGAAGATCATTATCAGCTGTTTCTGAAAAAGTGCTTTTTAGTGAATTGTAACAGCACAAATGTATGGCCCAATGTCTTCACAAACACATTCTGCATCTTTACACCTACGACAAGGATGAATCACACACAGAACGTTATTCTGGCGCGTGTGCAACCGCTTAAAAAGACTGCACAAGAGTTTTATTGCAAAAAAGACCCTATTCCTCTTTTATTTTTTCATATTCTTTTTATTTATGTCTGAGCAGACTCCCAGGTGAAGCTAGGCCTTGGAAATGCTGTGCCTTGACTCACCCCTTTATCCACCCCTCCCTCCACTGGTCTGTCAACCACCCTCCTAAAATGAGCCGAGAATGCGTGGGCGGAGAGGAAAAGAGGCCTTGAGTAAGGAAGAGAGAGATGGAAGGAGAGGAGATATTAACTGTGACAGGGCAGAGATATTGAGAGCCCGCCAATGATCCCACGGCATCTCACAGAAGGTGTGGGGGTGAGGTAATGGCTTGATGCTGACATCTAGAGATGGAGGTAGAGAGGTAGATGAAGGGCTAATGCCTATAGATTGTGACCTCTGGGGAGTGAGATTCTTCCTCCAGCCTCTAAAAGCTTGAAGTTCCAGCTAAGATGCAAGTACCATCAGATCCCAGACTAAGTTAGCTAGGTTTGTCAGGATAAGTGGACTTGACAGCCCCCAACAGTGAGATTTCCCTGCAGACTCATGACTCCATTGGCACACTGCTTAGTGTGTCCAGTAGATTTTCTGCCGGGTTTGGTCTATTTTCATTTGTCTCCTTCTGGTCTTCTGTGATTCTCATTGTTAAGGTAGCAAATGGGAAATTTATGTGACACAAGCAATTTAATTAGGAATAAGGTTCCAAATAGTCAATAATCCCTTCTCAAACCTGCATGTAAACAATGATTCTAAATAAATACTGAGTCTGATGAAAACTGCACAAGGTTTAAACACCAAAATAAAAACAAGAACTCTAACAACTGTTAGCATTTATTGAGCCGTTTTTGCTCCTGGTCAATCAATGAGCCGGACCTCCTTGATCTTCTTGTTGGGCATCAATAGTTTTGGAGAACATGCACCCTATAGCGAACAGTTCTTGCAACTACATGACATTATCAAAGGAGGCTTTGTCCACTTCAGTAAAGAATTCCGTGCCTTTTCAAACCAAGTCTCTTGGACGGGTAAAAATACACCCTGGAAGAAAATGCAAAACTGGTAACAAGGCAAGTTAGTCAAAGTTATCATAGGGTAGCTTTTAAAAACCTTATTACATGTAGCTCAGCCAAGGTGAACAACTTTTTACTGACTATCAATAAGAAGCTCACTTTTGAATACAAATCTTTGAAAAGATCAGAGACCAAAGTTTGCAAATTCCTGCAAAGTCCCGAGCAGAGCCCCAATTAGACACCAGCTGAAAGACTGAGCCTATGCTCATTGTGGGAAATCATAATAATTATACTTAAGATTGGCCTTAAATCAACTTTTAATAAAAAGTCCAACAAACTATTTTCAAGTTTATAAAATAATAATAAAAAAAAGTTTTTTCGTCCTGTGTCAGTTCATATCATTCCTCTGATGTTTAAACGGAGTAGTAAACAATCCGATGTGTTTGAAAAGTGAAAATCATTAAACACATGAAGCCATCACGGGGTTGAACGGATGCTATAAACACAACTCTTCACTGCTATTTTCTCCCTTCTCCTCCTCGGCTGTGTAAATCTGCCCGCTGTCCAATTAGAACCCTTCCCAACCCCCCGAAAGCAGAATGAAGTAAAAGTGAACAAACATATTAATAATAATAATAATAATACTATTAATAACCATAATAATACTATTACTACTACTACTACTACTACTACTACTACTACTACTACTACTACTACTACTAATAATAATAATAATAAAGACTTTATTATTTTTTTCCATGTAATCCATAATTCAGATGACTATTTCCTTGTAAACATAAAGGAGAAAACTTTCATTTTGCATGATTTAAATCTGAATAATAAATTTTGAATGAAAAAAGCATGCAACAGTAGCCAATGACGGAAACACATCCTTGTACACCCTTTTTTAAAATTTGGTTTCCATCAACATGATGAATGCAAATAATTCTGAACTATGTGGGGATGCCAAGTAATATATTTTTTTTCTGATTTTAACATCTGAACAGTGTAGGTGTTAGTGAGTGATATTCCAGAAATTGTGACAAGTGCATCAACCCCCATTTTTAATGATGCAACTTTAGTTACAAAGTTCCACTCATAGGATTAGGAAACATAAGCTACTTCATTCACTGCTAGACATGTTCTCTATATTTAATGCTGAGTGTTGCCCCTAACTGAACATTTAAAAAAAAAAAAAAAAAAAAAAACACCCGAAGAAGTTACAAAAGAGCAGAACGAACTGCATAAAGAAACATGTCTTGATATAAAGGAGAGTAAAAGATTCGGCCACAGGCTCCATATTACTTGGGTCGGTCTATAACATATTCCTTTATCCAATAACCTCACCTTTGCTGTATTCCAAAATGCCAGATGCCTGTTTGAGCTGGCAAGGCTACAAAGACCTAGACAGCAACAGGGAGACATACAAAGGATAGACAGTTGTTCAGTGAAGGCCAAGTGACTAGTTAGCCTCAGGCGCTGCACCAACATTGACTCTCCAGGTAGTGGCTGCACGAATCCAGCACTTTGTCTCCTACTTGTGCTCAAGCACCTGTGTTTCACCCCATGTTCGTTGTCATGACAGCCTTTAGAAATGCAATCTCCCATGCAATGAAAATAAATTCAATCTTATCTATTTATTAACAAAGCGCAACAAATACTGTGAAAAACATGAATGTGTGTGAAGTGAATTACTTTATAGGCTCAATACTGAATAAACCTGGTAAAGTTTTTGTAAAAGGGATGGAAGCATCCAAACCCAGCGTATTTGTCTGACTGTTTTTTATTGGTGACATAAAAAAAAAATCCTGACTTTCAGAAGTCAGCCTCCAGTTGTCTTCGTAGTTTTTCTTTGCGTCTTTTCTGTTACTAAATGCATTTGATTCTTCAGCATCTTTGATAGAAACATCACTGACTTGTGCAGGCATTGCAAAAATGCATTGTAGCTTGAACTGCAGGTGGGGTCCTAAAATAGGTCACCGCTGAGCTTGACTGCAGGTCCAAGGAAATGAAGAGTCTGCATTTTGAAGTTGATACATTCTTCAAATGTGAACAAAAGTGATGCATATTGCTTTGGTAACCATCAATGGAACATTCTTGTAAAAGGAAAATTCAATTAAAAAGCATGAAATTAAAAACTCCCCTTATTTCACAAGTTAACACTATTTCATAGGGTCTTAGGCTTTGGTCAAAATAGCATGAAGAGATGGTGCTATTGCACCCTTTTCAGCCAAGAATTAACACCTCTATTCAGGGCTGACATTTTTAGGGTGTGAAATAACCCACTTGACTCTATTTGACCTCTCTCTTCTGGAGCCCGTGCTGCTTTTGAGATCAGCAGTGCAAAAATACTTGCAAGATACATAATTATTCTATGAGAAAGCATAAAGTAAATAACTTCACACTAACACAAACTGATTACTTGCTTGGCAAATTTATTTTAAAATATTTGCATTGCCAGAGTTAGTGGTCTGGCCAAAGGCTGTTGCTGCTGATCCCTCGTTTTGAAACAATTTTGTACCAATACATTTGTTGAACCAGCTAAAGCTGTTTAAACATTGCATAGTAGAATGTAATGGCCAGTCAGACAGTTAATACAAATGAACATTTTTTTTCTTTGTAAAAGCAAAACCATAATAAAGATCAAATTTCAAATTCTGTGTTACAGCAAATGCACCCTGTTTTAAAGTCATTGTGATTGTCATTGTTTAGCAGGAATGAATATCAGATAAATATGAAAAACAGGATATTTTTTCATTTAAATCCACTAAAAATCCATACCATTGTCTAAACAAGGTTTATGCCACCGGAAACAATGGGTAGGGATATATCCCTGAATGCCCCCAATCCGCCTATTCCCTAATCCTTGAATAGACACAATACAATATACAATAATATAAAGCTGCAAATGTACAGTCCCAAAGTTTCACCTGCTGTTGAAACTTTTAACCAGCCTGGTATGAAGTCAGGACAGGATGTATTCTGAGGTCATGACCTTTATTTTCACTTGATTTGTGGTCAATAAAGACAAATGGTTCCAGAGATGTAGCCAAAAATCAGATTTTTCGTGCATATAGCACCACTTGGTGGGGAAACCATATTCGATAGGCGACCTAAACAGGTATACTGGGTATCAAAATCCAATTGTGAAAATCGTTTAAGTAATCGCGCTAACACGAAGGATATCCAGCAGGATTCAATGAGGCATGCTCAGAGTAAAGAAGCCTCAGACAAAATATGTGTAGTCAATTTGAACAGAAAATAAGAACCCAATTTCTATTCTTGACAGTATAGTATGTCCTTTTAGTCCAGTAAGTTCTGTGGTTAAGTCTTGAGCTGTGAATTTAATATATATTTGTATATTTGTATTCCTGTAAAACTAAGCTAAACTGTGGTGGTGACAGTGGCAACCAGTGTCCAGTTTGGCCTCAAGTCAAATAATTGGATATCTTTGTCTGACTATCTTTACAGGGACACTATAACTTTCTGACCATATTACTCTGCTTCTGACCTACTTTAACTTTCTTATTCCCCTTCCTGGGGTTTGAGTAATCACATGCCAGAGGAATTTTGCTACTGGAAACTGGATGGCAAGACTATGGCTATTTTACAGACTCACATTGTCACATTTAACAAAGATTTGACTGACTTTTGCAATCTGTAGAGAACTCTGATGAGAGACAGATGATGATTCAGTCTTATACACTGATATTGGACAATCAAAGACCACGGGAAATTGTTTGGGTAGAAAAATATGTACCCAATGTATCAACTTACCCTTAACACATGTTTGAATCAACAGGTATAGAAAAGGGGTACTGGATGGATGTACTCTAAAAATGTTAAAGCAAATAAAACAATACATCTTTTTTGCCACATGTTAGACATGAAATAAGTAGCTATGCATTCAATTGTTGTTTGAAACTGTACTAGTAGCAACTCAAGCTATTTTTTAAGCACCTTCTAATTATTTATCAAAGCCACAGTCTGCACTCTTCTCTCTTCTCTTTCACACTTGTCACAATGAAAAAAAGAAAAAAAAAAAAAACACAAAGCATGCCTCACCGATTGTCTGTTTTGTCTTTTCCCATGCCTTAGCACAATACCCTGTCAGACCTTAGACATTGCTGCTCTTCCATGTGTCCTGTTCTGACTTTGTTATTTTGAGGCAAAATAAAATGAAGAATGAGAACACAGGACATCTTCCCTCTAGGTGTGTCCTTCTCACTCTCCCACGTGCCTCCCTACCTCGCAGCAGATCAATATGCTGCTGCAGGGAGAGCGGTGAATGTTTGGATCAACCCAAGTACTGCTGCGGCCAACTATGGTGAAGGAGCTACAGACAAAACATGAAACATGAAGACGGGGAAGTGGGGTGTCAGGGTCATAAAGATGGCGGTATTATGAAGTGATACATGCAAACTGTGGTTCAACTAAAATTCCATAACAGTGCACATCTAAGGAGAGACTAAATAATGACTCCTGCCCAGGTGTGAGTTGTGATCATACAGATATAGGAGTTGCAAAGAAAAATAAATCCATCAGCAATCATCTCATCGCATATTCAACCCTTATAGCATTATTGAACTGTTTACACTATTTGAAGCTTTCATTCAAAAGAACTATCAATATCTGGATAAGACAAGCTACTTCATCTATGTGATTCCATTGAGAAGAAAGTTAAAAACATCTTATTGGCAAAATTGTTTATGTTTAAAAATGCGTAAATTCTTTTGGGTCGATAAAAAACAAAATGAGGTTAAAGCTGAACACAGGAGAAAAATGAACTGGGAATTTATCGCAGAGTGGCTCAGCCTCATATCTCACACAGACAGCGTTTCTGTTGACACCTGTTGGTTTGGCATGACAGCTGGAGGAATCTAGAATGCAATTTACATTATTTCATAGAGCATCTTCCTACTGAGCCTCAACTTATTTCCCCATATTTGCCTTCATAAAAAAAAAAAAAAAACTGTTGGTGAATGACTTTTTCTTTTACTTTTACAATATCAAAACACATACATTATGTACATACATACATATATATATATATATATAAAAATATTATATGCCGTATGGTGTATTTGTAACTATTTTTTACAGTGCACCCAACGAGGGCAGCTGTTTAGTAGAGTTATTAGTGAAATGTAAATAAGTGTGTCTCTGCAAAGTCTCTTGGGTCCCAATACAGATGTGAGCAAGCAGTGTAATCTAATCTAATGCAGGCAATCAGCATGATCACTGCTTTTAAAGGCATTTCATCATGCTTAGTTGTAGTGTGTGTATTCTAAATGTGGCACACTGATGAGCCGAGTTTGCTTTTCAGAGTGAAACGTAACCTTGTTATTTTTTCCAGTAGGAAGAGCGCCTGCAGGGAGGGACATATGCAGAAGTTGGCAGCGGAATAAAGCCCAATATACAGAGAACTGTTAGTACAGGAATAATTTTTTCACAACACTCTACACACTATGCTGTATTTTGCTGCAAAAAACTACCGTTTAATGAAAACGGGGGTGTTTTAATAAAATACAGCTTTTATTAAAACACTGCATTAAAGATTTCTTAAACCAACACTCATTATACCTAAATTAGGCTAAGAGAAGCTCCCAGTGATGCTGCACGAAGAGCCATTTAGGAGGTGCAAGCACCTTGAAAAGCCTCAGAGCTCCAATCACCTGTGTATGATGAGCTGAGGATGTCAACTCTCTCAATTTACTAGTCAAATGTATTTAGTTGTGAAAAACAATGTTTGTGTAAATATTTGTTTGTTGTTGGTATTAGCAATCTGTTTTCTGATAGGTAAAGGAAGGCAATCATGCAGGGTCGTGCAACTATCATTAGAATTCGATGTCAACACAACTTTCCTTGTTGATTTGATTTGGTTGACGGCAACTTGATTCGATTTGGCTAAAATCTCATTCAGTTTTAATTCATTACAAATATTTAACTCATTGAATATTAAATGCAATCTCAAATAACTAATTTTATAAAATGCTGCGTCAGTTTTGATGAGCATCAAAGTCAAATATTGTAGAGTAATCAGATAATTGTATTAATCTAAAATCCACATGCTAACGTCTAAATGCATCTCTGAAATACCATATTGCAAAGATCATTGCTTGCACTTACCAGCTAATTATTAGATAAGCTAGATTAGATTTATTTATTTTTATTCTTCTGTGTGTTGTGGCATCACTTCCTGTTATTTTCAAAACATTCTGTGTTAGCTGCAAAATAGTCGGCGAATCTAATCCCATGGTGAATGAAAAATTATCCCCAACATTTGGCATCTTGGCAAGTAAAGCTGATTTCAGGTATGCATGTGTCTCGTCACATTTAATATAAACCATATAAACCATGCTAAGATCTTCCCAAACATAAGTCATGTGAGAGTAGGGTCAGTGTTGCCTCCAGAAATTGAAACATATATGAAAAACAAAAGGGGGATTTCCAATATCACTTAGTCCGCCGTACTCCACAGACCTGGGAGCTTTTCCATTGCAAATCCAGTCTAAGTCCAGACGCTCTACAGTGGGAGGGGTTAGGCTCCCCCGGCGCATTTTTTCTACAAAGTTACCAATGTCATCTGATAGCGACACAAGGCGACAAAATAACATGTTCTTGAGATTTAATTAAGGCTATTGTTTAATTTGTATAATGAACGATAAAAAAAAAAAAAAGTTCACCGAGATACCACAGAAGAAAACAGAGAAAAAAAGGTGAAGCAGCCTTTTACCTGCTGCTCGGGTTATGGTTTATAATGAGTAATAAACTCATGTCACAAATCAGGAAGTCGGGGAAGACAAGACGACCTAGAGAAGCAATAATAATCTTTACTGTGTACATCGCTGTGTAGTGACAATATTCGATGCAAGCCAATCAGCCTGCAGACCTCACGCTACCCTCACAGCCCGACAGGCCTAGCCCGACTATGAAGTCGGTCCAAAAAGTATACCAGTAGGGTCCGACAAATCATAATGGAAATGCTCTGAATCCGGGTAGACTGGTGTAAGGCCAGGTGGACTAGAGCCGTTTGGAAAGACGCCTAAACAAAGCATGTCTGAGTCCTATGAAGATACTGGATTAATTATATTTACATTAATTAAAATCAATTAATAATTTTTCTTTATCCAGCTCTAACTATAATAATTATCTCAAGTAACTGGGGTTACTTGATTATTAATAGTTAATTTCGTATTAGGTATGTTTTATATCATATTCTGTTTTAAACCACCAAAAAAAAAAAAAAAAAAAAAAAACACTGTGTTGATGTTTGATTAATATTTTCATTTTGCCATTGTATATTCAGTCAATGAACCTTTTTATTGTTGTGTTGTTACACCTCTAATAATTACCCTTATGTAGTTTTGAACTTTGACCTGAAGATTTCCCTCACTTCCTCTCAAAAATATATTACAGTTTTTCCTGAGTAACGGTTTGTGAAAGGAGCTGAATCAGGGTACCAACGCAGAGGACACGGCAGTCCTTTGGCAGCAATGGATTGGAACTCTTTGGGTTAAACCTCCAACACTTTCCTGCATATTTCTCTTGGCCTCGTTGCTCAGGATGTAGGATATGATCATTTGGAATGATCAACCCACAATGTTTCATTAGATACCATGAAAACCAAACCACCAAACTTGGCAATGACACGTCTCAGCGGTCATGTGCCCGTGTTCCAACAGGTCAGAGTTGTCATGGTGATGTAACCGAGCTTCCTGGGGTTTATTTAACTTAGTGATAAATGGAGACATCAGGTGTCACACCTGCAAAGATATGTGATCCTCCTTTTATGTTTAATCTTACCTACAAATCCCAGTGAGTTATAGATGTCTACCCTAACACTTGAGAGGGGGAGCTTACCCTCAAAATGCAGAATACTAAGATAGTGTGATATGGTAACATGTTTAAGATGCTGAAGAGCTTGATTTAAGGTTGCTACTAATTAATGTATAATCTAGTCATTTATCCATTAAGTTGACAGAATGTGGCTCCCATGTGACAATTTTTCAGCTTACAGGAGCTTTACAAATTTGTTCTTTGTTTTAGTTTTTAATCTTTGTTTGAACTTGTGACTCTAATCTGTCGGACAACTATTTTCATTTTCCTACTCAGCCTGTCCACACATGACGCAGTGAGAAAGTCGGTGCAAGAATATCCTAATTAAAGCTAATAGAAGAAGATCTAAAAAGAAACAATTACAGTTATTCAACATTTTTATCATACACTTTAACAGGGCTAATGATCTGGTCTAACACGCATGATCACTGATTCAGGCATCAGTTTGAGAGCCCGCAGATAATTAGAGCAGTTTTCCTGTATGGGTTAGGTGAACATAAAAGTCACATGTCACTTTTGTTAAAATAATGAACTCCCCGCTTAGTCTTGGCTTGGGAAAATAAGCCCGCTTTCAGCGAAGAATACGAGAGTCAATCAAATCAGAACATACAAAAGAGGGAGATAGATAGACTTAAAATCATTTTTTTACTAACTCAAAAATTTACAATGATCTGTTTTTGTCTCTCTTTGGTCCACTACTACTAATCTTCAATCCACCTTCTCTTCTCTTCAATTCCCTTTGTCTTTTGTCTACATCCTTCTTTCAGAACGACAATGATATGCACACAGTAAGGAATAACAAAATGAAGCCCAAAAGCAACATCAGAAACATGGTTTAAAAAACAAACAAACACACACACACAAAAAAAGACAAAACAAAACACTGAAAAAGAGTGAGGAGAGTGAATCAGGCCCACTTCTAAAAGAAAAGCCTCCAGAGATATAGAGCCTGCAGCCGAAAAGCTAGACAGAACGGATCTATGAAGGAATTAAAACAAAAATTAATCAAAAAGGACATGCAACTATCCTTTTATAAACCATTCTCTCCCTCTGTACTGACAGCAGAGCTGAAGTCTGGCTTTGAAAATTCCGATTGAGTCCAGAGTGGGAACCAGAAGGAGAAAGGGTCCCACTAGGAAACCACAGGAGGCCAGTAAAAAAGCGGGTTAAAAGAATGCTCTGTTCTGTACACCGAGCCATAATCGCTCATTATATCAGGAAGCATTGTGACAGATAAGAAACTGAATACCTTTGTGTGGCCTTAACAGCTAAAAAAGACATTATCTTATTTAATGATGACGAGTCACCAGCTCGTTTTACAACCCGTCCCCCCCCCCCCACCACGTGCCTGTTTACAGACTGGAACATAGCTCCTCTTTGCTCTCAACATTTCCAATCTTTACATGTTCAGCCCTCCCTGGTTTTCTTAGTGCTTTTATATATTCTTTTATTTCATTCTTCCCCTCCCCATCACTTTCTTTTCTGTCCTCTCAGGACACGCAGATGACATGGGGCTCAGCCAGAAAAAGTGATTCCACACAGCCGAGGTCTGCCAAGGAGCGATAGCTTAGACACAGTGTCATCGCTGTTAGCTACGAGCAGGCTGCCGAGGAAAGGAAGACCTGAGTGTTGAAAGAAACGGAGCACAGAGAAAATGCTGTGAAAAAACGGTGACGTTTGAATTGAACTGATTTTTGAATACATGTGTATAGCGCTGGCTTAATTGGTCAAGAATAAGAGAGTCGTTTTTAGCGTGCTTTGTTTTAACATCTTTTTTGAGCACATCTTTTAGATCCAACAGGAAGTCAGGTGCCTCTGGCTGAAAGAGATGACCCTTCAAATAAAATCTATGTTGACCCACTTTCCTCAGCATGTCAGTTACCTAGAAGGCAGCAGCCCACACTACTCTTCACTATCTCCAAGACCTTAACTTCAGTTAAAAATAGACACACACACCCAAGTTTGGTTCCCTGAGACTTTGCAGCTCTCAGATAACAATGCTCTGGGTATGCTACGCTGTATGTTGACCAGTACTGATCCAGAAAGAGAAGGAAGAAAACATTACATATGTTTACAGTGTTATTGTTTCACTGACGGATTCTGTACATCACAGCAGTAACGGATTCTATACAGGCTTTTACATCTCAACATCCCTGGGAGATGCAAAGAGACAAACTCGTGCGGTTCGCTGTCATCATGGCTTGGCTGTGGGATGCATGTTGAGGTCTTGCTAATTGGAAACTATCAAGCCACTAAAACAACTGAAGATCAGAAGAAAATGAAAAAAAAAACAAGTTTATACACATAAATAAATAAAGTGGACAACTTTTGCAAGTCATTTTATAGATTTCAAAAACATTTATGCATAATGTTTGTGTTTGGGATTGCTGGACAAACTCAGACATTTCAAACAATCATAATGGAGACCAGGGAATATGATGCACCTATTTCTGTTTATTTACTTCACATTTTCAATCAGTTCCCAGCAAAAGGTATCTGAAACATAATTGCAGCAATCACTGGTTGTAGGCTTGGTTCATAAAGATAAAAATGAGGGAAAAGGCAACATTAAAAACGTGAAATTGAGACGTGCTCAGACTCAGTTGATAAACATTCAAAGGAAGAAAAAGCAACACTATCAAAAATAGGACAAAAGTTTCCATTCATCTATTGTGTATCTGGCAGTGAGTGGCAATTAATTTAAATGGCACTGCATTGTCTGAAGTTATATTTCTGTAGATGGTGGGGAATCCATGCTAACAGGCTAGGTTAGTTTTTATGGTTTTCACTGAATTGCCACACAGCTGGGCCTGTATGGTCTGTTGGTGTGTCTGTGTGCGACGGCGAGAGAGAAAGCGTGTTAGAGCAAAAGAGTCGACACGGGGACTTGGAAGTAGCACTATTGCACAATGCCAACTGGCCCAGTCATCTAAGAGTCATTACCAGATGGATACACACATGCACAGGCTACACATACTCACAAGGATCATCCAGCAGGATGGCCGATTTGGCAAACTGAAAGTAGTAGTAACATACCTGAAAGGCATCCAGCATGAGCACACACATACATTCTGTGTGCACCCATTGCATATGGACAGGTTGGATCAGCAGTAAAACTTGCACCTTCCATGTAGTTTATTCAACACAGACATGCACACACATTGCTGGGCAGTCTGACCGGGTGTGATGCCATGTGGCTGGGTGTCACCTGACAGGCATATCAAAGTTCAACACACACTGGCGCTGCAATTCCAGGCAAGTGATGGAATGGAGCACTAATCCTTCTGGAGGGAAGGCAGAAATACAGGAACTGTTTCTTTAGGGCACAGTGCCTGCTGTTAAATCCCTCTCTGGCACTACCGCTTGTCTGCTGCAGCGGCACCCTGACCCCTGGCCCAGTTGTTCCGGCACTATTGATGAATGAGGGGGTAGTAGTGTATGAGTCACGCAAGAGAAAAGATTTTGCCAGTGTTCGTGTGTGTGTGCTCAGTTGAAACAGCTAATGTGTGTCACTGCACAAATAAAAAAAATGTTAGTGCTAACAGTATATGAGAGTGAAAAACTTGGATGATGCCTTGCTAGCTGTAAATATTAAAGCTGGCTAAGTAGCTGTGCTCTTTTAACAAAACACAACCAGCGTCATTGAGCTTTGTTCTCCTTTTGTGATGTTTTTTTCTTCAGCTTTGCAAATGTACAAGACGTAAGAACATCTTTATAATTCAGCTAGTTGTGTAACAGCTACCTTTACTGTACAGTACAAGTGGGTTTTTTTGTTTTTTTTTACAGTAATAACCTTCTGTAAGCTACAGCACTGTAAAGTTGTTGTCAAATTTAATTCTAAATAATAATTTTTGTTTTTTCCCCAGCAACACAAGCAAACTTGTGAGT
>JBAMHX010000024.1:5326406-5337397 GCA_037177515.1 Pseudomugil tenellus
CAGACTGATATGGATCAAACAGTTTGTTATCATGAATGAACTGTGAAACTTGACTGAACACTGCCCGTTCTAGTAGTGTTTTATATTTGATACATACAGTTTAAGAAATTTTGCATCACTATGATAGAAACTTTAGTCAAAACCCTGTTGTTCCCCATATGATACCAGTCCATTGTCCCCTGGTTGATACCGGAAAGCAGAAGATTATAATACAATATTTTTGACCTATCAGATGGCAGTAAATGCTGACAATAAAAAAAAAAAAATCTTCCTTCTTTTTTTTTTTATTTTGAATTTCTGTTGGATTTATTTTTGAAAGGGTAAAATACAGATTTCAGCTTAAGACAATTTGACTTTTCTACCCAGTTGTTCTAAGGTTGGCCTTTAAATGGTTGTTTATAAATCTAGAGTAGTAAAAAAAAAACATAAAAAAAAACAACAACTTTGAAAAGGGGTTGTTTCAGATGTCCCATTATGACGCCGATATTTCGATGTTTTATACAGTAAAAGCTCTGCCGTCTCACTGTCTTTGCATTCAGGTTTGCAAATTGCTGAGCTGGCATTTTGTCAGCATCTTGCATTCGCTATGCAATATATTGAATTTTCTCCCCCACCCTAAAAAAAAGGAAAAAAAAAAGAAACTCTTTCTATATGTGAACAAGTCAAGACTGCTGACTCCACACCGCTAAAAGTAGTCAGTGACTTCATTTTGATTGAGGGCCTATTTTTAACGTATGGGGAGGAATGACAACACTTCTTGGGAAGATACTGAGTTGGTTTAAAGAAAAATATCTATGTCAGCGCAGCAGTATCTTCAAGTGAGCTGCTAAACAGTCGAGACTCCAGGGCAAGACTGCTGCGGTCAGAAAGCTCAGGGAGCAAATAACAGGGTTGAGCCGACACCTCAGTGGGAGAAGAAAGTCAAGATGAAGCAGTGAAGATGAAATAGAGACAGAGAATGAGAAGCAGAGGTCAAAAGCAGCTGCTTGCAATTTGTGGGCCATAGCGGTTAAACTGCTATCTCAAAGTATAAACAGGCAACACTTATTGTAACTCCAGTCGTCATTAATCCTGTATAATTTTCTCTTAGGAATTTTGCAGACAAGGGTGACCAGGAATTTCAGGTATTTGTTATTTCCCGTAAGAAAATGATTCGGAAAAGTCAACATTGACTTTAGAGTAGAGGATTAAGTAATCTAAGCGAGTTAGAAATGTTAGAAAAAAAAAGTATGTTACCTGTTGGTGGGCCAATCAGTGAGGTGCAGCAAGAGGAGAGAAAAAGGAGAAAAAATATAAGTTAGAATATTCAGATGATTGATCATATAACATTGGTTGAAAAAAATGCTGAAATTGACACAAACAACTATGAGCATAAAACAGTGAAGGAAAAAATTTAAACCCATCAAATTTAAGGACAAAGTAAAGTAAAAAATTCTGCAAAACAAAAGAAAAAATATTCAATGGGGTTTTTGCAACTTAGGCTGAACATGTTCATCTCTATTTAACAGCATTTGGGTGCCATAGAAGGAGTCACGTAAAGAAACAAACACACTGATGCTGACTGACTAAATTCTTTACTTTGAAGAATTACACTATGCAATATTGCTAAACTTGTGATTCCCATGAACATTTTAAACCTAGAAATTGTGCCAAACTGTTTTAATCTTAGTGTGAATTGTTTTCTAATCCTGATTTGTCTAAGCTTGCAAACCTGTTGAAATAAATGAAAGGTTTATATGTTATTATCATCACATTAACTTACATCGGGGTCAGCTTTAAGAAAGAGCTATGCTTTATTTTAAGCTTTAATCTGCAGACATTTAATTCCAAGAAACAAGGAATACATTCTAGATAACTTGCAAAGCAATCAATGATGTGAATGTATTCAGACACCATGGAGCTTCACACTCTGCAGTCAAGGTACATTTTTTCATGTTAGCTTCCGAATGCTACTTGCTCTGATCCTGGTGAGCAGAGGTGGCAGTCGTTAACAGTGATGGCAATTTCTCACTGTCTGATCATGATACTTTTCCTCCGTGTCCCTCATTGCACCCTCACCCATCTATCCTCCCATCTGTCTGGGTGAGTCAGAAGGTGTCATAGATTAACCAGATAATCAGAGATCTCCCCAGATCCAAAAAAGTTCATCCAACTCTATAGAGAATGTCAGACTGCACCACATTTGTCTTGGAGCTCTGCATTGTGGAAAATGCCTGAAAATTGGCTTTCCCAGGTCGAACTGCCTCCTTCATAGATCACTGAGATGTCCTCCAGATAGCCGGCTCACATCCACTGCCTTGGCAGCACGCTCAAATAACTCTCCCTGATAGCTCTTTCTTCCCTCCCTGCACTATCAGGCAGCAGCCGAGCTAATATCAGATCAAATTCCTCGTATGCTGGCAAGACCATGTGCTTCCACGAATGGTCAGAGGGGGACAATGATTTTGTTATGTATGTAGATTTATGCATTGTAGATTATTGGCAAGCTTTCTAAGGAAAACATGGTGTTTTCACCCCTCAATCTATAAGAAAAATACAAGTGGAACAAAAAGAAAGATTTTTATTAAAGGGTTAAATCTCTCTTGCCTATATCTGATCTTCATATTGATGCATTAGTGTTAATGAACTAGCTCCTCGAGACTATTTACATTTCCATGTTATAAAACCCACAAGCTGAGGAGGAAGAATGATGGGATGTGGAACTAAAAAGGACTATAGCTCATTTTCTAATCAGTTAAAGTTCTTTTGAAAGTTTCTGACTGTCGGTTTCTGTCACACAAAGTGGAATACGGAGAAACTTCATTTGTTAGATGCTCAGAGTTTCTAACAGACTTTTCAGACTTATCTCTCTTTGCACTGAGTACAGATACAGTCAATGTACCGAATGACTTCAACATTCATGCAGACGCTGAAAATGACAACATTGCTTTTAAATTTATACTAGATTCAACTGGCTTTTCACAAAAAAAGTTCACAAACCCTTTCAGTCTGAATCACACAATCTTGTTCTGACATATGGAACAAGAAACAGCATTTCCTCTCAACACATCCTTGTCTGATCATTTCTTAATAACTTTTTGAGTTTACATTACTTGACAATATCAGGTGCCAACAGAACTGAAAGCCACTACCTGAGATTTACTCCTAAACCGGTGCAACTGCAGTGCAACTCTTTTCATAAAGCACTTTAAAAACAACAACAAAATGTCACAATATGCAGAGTTTAAAACTAAATAGAACAAATAACATATAAGAGGATATTAAAACGTAAAATACTAGAAATACAAGTAAAATAATTAGAATTGACTAAAATCAAATCAGGTTGATCATCTTATTGCCAGAGTAACATTTCTTTGTAACTCAAGACCACTTAGCCTGTCACAAAAAGAAGAAAGTCAGATAGAAGAGATTCCTTAGTTTAATTTATAGCTGCATGTTTTACAAAAATATTTTTAAAAAAGAAAGAGAAATGGCTATGAACTAAATTAGAAGAATTCGATTTAGTCTGCAAAGAAATACTGAAAGTTAATAAAAAGCCATGCTATGAGTTGTAGCTTTGTCAAGTCATGCATTAGGACCAGTTCATATTAGAGAAAAACAATCCATAATATCCTCTCCACTATAATGATTCCTCAGCCAGTTTAAAGATGCCTGCACAACATGATTAATGTTTCCACTGTTTCTGTCATGTTAAGCTTGGTGAGCTAATCAGGATTACCGGCAGTAGCCATCACATCGGTAAATCGCAAGGTACACCCTACATGTGAACGTCCAAAACGTAGGGGTAGGGCCAAGTGGTAGGGCCAAGGGGTGAATTGGGATTCAGCCTAACACATGCTTTACCGGTTTAATGAATGACTACTTAGGAGAACTTAAAAAGGAATATGATTTACTTTGAATCAGATCCGATGAGTAGGAACACGTCTAAAGCATGCAGAGAACTGACACCTGCATTGAGAAACAATGCTCTAAAACATGCACTTGTAATTCAGACCCCATCTCAACCAAACTGAACAGGGACATTTTTCACTTAATAAATACTTTTGTACTGAATTTGGTCACTGTATATGTCTGTTGACAATTTATATTCCACAGGTTTTAAAACTTTATTTAAAGAAAAGGACAGTTAGATATTTATAGACTCATTCCAGCCTCTCCTGTATTTAAAAAAATATATATTTTTTTTCAGGTCTTCTGAGTTGCATTAAAGATTCTCAGTACAAAAGTACCACTTTTAGAAGTTACACATGCTCTCCTCATGGGGAGAAAGTAATCACAGCAATCTCTATGTTGAGGTTTAGGTATGTTTTTGGGATTAAAGAAACCTAATTAGGCTATTTTATATCATTTTTCTGTTAGATACAGTTTTGTCCATGTAAATTATGTTAATCACTAGAGGTCATGGAGTTCCTCAGGGCTCTGCTCGAGTCGATATTTTTCATATTTAATATGCTTCCATAAGTTTACATTATTATACTGATTACATACATTTTATGAAATCCAACAACTCACATTACTTAGCAATTTGATGCCTGAGCACATCTACGGACAGATTCAGTTATTTCTTATGATAGTAATGCATACGTGTCAACGCAGAACCTCAGAAACACCCAAACTTATTTAAACCCGAAATAAAAATTTCAAATTACAGTATTTTCCTTCAGGTCTACATGGAAACAGTAATTCCAAATTAAGGTATACATGAAATCATGATTAATCACCGTCTTATAATTCTGCTTTAGATGTGGGGATTGGGAAAGTCATAGACATGACGTACTTTTGTATACCAGAAATAAACCAAATGGACTTCCTGGTTCTTTTCTTTGCAGATACACCATGGACAGAAACATGAGAAGTACAGTTTTTGCTTCCATTTTGATTATCATTTCAAAGTACCATCTTAACACAACCATACCACTTCACCTTTTTCAGCAGCTGAAGAAGAGAAGCAACAAATCATACTGGAGATGGAGGGGTCAAAGACTGCACATGTGCGTCATTCCGTTCAAACTTATGAACATTTACATGACAGATTAATTCATTTAAGATTTAAAATGAGAATAAAACAGTCATGTTTTGTTTCCCATCGGGAATTAGGTGTTTACATAGTAATTTTTATCTCTTTAAAAGCGGGTTGTACTTTTATTTGGAATAAAAAAGGAATTACAACTCTCATGGCCAAAGAAAACTGCAGACACACAGAGTTAGCTTGTAGGTGGAAGGTCACAATGTTCTGTCTTGTCTATCTTATCTGCCCTTGGCACTTCTGTTCTCCTTTTAGTATACTGGCCTTCACACACACTTTTTCCAGCCATCATTATCTTACCAGACCAACTACTTGCAGGTGTTGTGAGTTATCTGTGGAACAGATTTAGATGAGGTGGCATGTCTTTTTTTTTCCCTATCCACTCTCCTAACTTTTGCAGGACACTTTTTATGGCAGCCAGCCAGCTGGTGCATGTGTGTGTGTGTGTGTGTCCTACCTGCGCAGCCATGAGGGACAAATGTAGCAGCTCTCAACTGATAGCAAACTAATCTAGCATGATGGACAGCGTGGAAAACATGTGGACCACAGAACAAAGACATGAGGACAAGAAAGGAGACTGACAAGAAAAGAAAGCGATAAATGTAAAGGGGGCGCCTGACGTTAGAAAAGCTTCTTTTTAAAAAAAAAAAAAAAAAAAAACAAACAAAAAAAAAACTTCTTTTCTTATGTTCTTCAAAAGTGGAACAGTTTGGTAGGACAGGAGACTGACTCATGTCTTTTCCACTTGTCTGATTCCACTCCACTACTGTTGAGCCGTCTCTCTGTCTAATTTTCTTTCAGCTTCTATGTTGGTCTCTCTTTTTTTTCTTCCCTGACTCTGTCCCTGAAGGACAATTGGTCCTTTTCAATATGAGGAACTACAGGCAAATCAAACTTTGCTGTATAAGTGGGTAGAGGAGGGAAAGGGAGGGAGAGATGCAGGGGGAATTGAAATCGACTAGCACTCAATGTCAGAATGCCAATCGAGATCACTGTCATAAAGTATAGGAAATGAAAGCTGCTTTAATAAGGGCACAACTCTATTTGGCTACACGTATGAATAGACTTTCAGCGGTGGTTTGCGCAGACTGAAGACACCTCTGTAAAGAACAAACATTCAGGAGCAAATAGACAACTGTAAACAGCTGCACGTAGCCTGTAACCTTTAGATGCACACCATATGAACTGTAACCATGTTTGCTGATATGCAAAAAAGAAAAGGGGTGGTGGAGATGGGTGTAATTGACCAGTTGTAGTCACTGGGTGAGGTTAATTGAGACGTTCCCTCTTGTGAAGGTGGGGGAGTTTCAATTAATGTTTTGAAGGTTGTGGAGAGAGCTGAAACCGCAGGAACACTGAGTCCATTAAAAGTGTAATTAAGACTACCATTCAGGTGCAACGCATAGAGTGGCTTTAAATAGACATCATTAAGCTGAAAAGCTACAATGGCAAGGTGAAACGGGGGTGTACTGTATGTGTTGTGAATAAACCATCTTTTGTCCATGTTCTTAATACATACATTTTACTGTAAAGGATATTCAATTACTCTGAAAGAATTTGAACCTGATATGACAAACATGGAGTCATTAAATACAGAGAACTGAAAAAATAAGATTAGTATAAAATCATTCTTTTGGTCTTATTGCTTTGATTCTGAAGAAAATGTTCCAACTTAACGCCTCATGCACGCAAAAGTAAAAGAATATTGTCGTTAGTAATTACTGTGGAAATTTCCAAAGAGTCCAGTCATAGTAAAATCAAATGAGTTTACATATGCTCTGTGCAAATATAAGGTGCTTGCAACACAGTCTTATACATGTGTCAGGTAACTAGACATCCGAGGACCTCAGGAAAAATGCTGCGCAATAGGCAGGAATTTGTTCCTAAACTGGTACTTAAGAAACTAAACTCTGCTAAAGCTGAGTATGATAGAAGAAAGGAAAGAAACATTTAAGTATTTGTCAATATAAATCTCACAAAACAAAATCTCTAGTATTAACCATAACTAGTTGCACAAGAACCAGAGTGCTGTCACTTTTCAGGCGCATGAAGACTGTCATTACATTGGAATTGAAGTGATTTAGGGCAATGTTTAGTCAAGAAATTCCTTAATATATTTACATAACTGTTATCTGGTTCATGTTTATGTTCACGAGTAAAACAATCAAGAACATATTAAACATTTGTGCACAGGGTGGGAATGTTGGTGACAAAGTTAATTCTCAGCAATTAATAAATAAATAGTACCTGCAGTTTAACTATAAGACGGAAGTACAACCTACATAATTCTTTCAGTTTTTACAGTCATATTAAAACCTTATTTTATCTCTTATAGATGGTGATGCATGTAAATCAGATTGTTTGATGACCAGCCAGTGTTAAAAGGAATACTTCAGGACATTGGCCCTCTCCGTGTGGGGGAAGAATGTACCTTTAAAGGCGAGGTCACTGCCACAACAGGCTTCTATTGCTTAGATGACATTGCAAAGCTACTGTTGGTCATGGCTGTAGCAACCGATGAAGTCTGTTAGCAGCAAAATAGTTCCTTGAAGGTAAAACCACTTACAAAGGCTTGGTGACGATTAGGCTTTGCTTTATAGCACTGTACCATGGTGTGGCTGCCTGGCGCTGGACCAGATTTACTCTGCCTCAAGGAAGGAAATAAACTTGAGTCAATATGACGGCTAAAGGAAGTAATGAAATGGTACTCCCATGAGAGACATAAATCCACATATTGTAGGTATTCCCAAGTGTTAAAAGTTGGAATCAAAGGCTGCTGTCTGGTAAGCAAGACTCTGAACACTGACAGCCTTTTTTTTTTTGTAAGCCACAGATTTTGGGAACCCAAGTCAAAGCTGGTGGACGACCTGTAGCTAAAAAGCAAAAAGCAAGCAAAACATTCAACACACACACAGATGGGGGATGTTTTCTGCATCTGAAATTCTTTTCAATGACACTTAAAGGACGCCGATTCAGGCTTCATGCTTAACTATGTGGTTTTCGTAATAGCACAGCTTCCAATTAAATGTGGTGAGGGAACTTGACATTTTCGTAAGGCAGAAATATCAATTCGCCTTCTGTTGTCCTCAAGGGAACAAGTGAACATCTGCCTGCCTTTTGATTCTTTTTTTTTGTACGTGTGTATGTATATGAGTGAGTTATTTCAAAGCAGAGAGCAATGTCTGACATGTTAGCCCTGTGCACAAAATAGCGCTAATTCAGTAACGCAGTAAAATAAGATTTTGGCTCAAATTGAGGATGGAAGTATGGTCATTAAAAAAAAAAAAAAAAAACAAACAAAAAAATTCAATAAAAGCAAAATGGAGAAAATGAATCTGTACTATATTAAAATGTACACCGTTGGCCCTGTGATGGTCTGGCGATCTGTTCATTCCTGTCCCTGCTTCTCGCTACTAATTGCTTGTATAGGCTCCAACTTCCATGTGACCCTGAATTAGATTACAGTATGGAAAATTAATGTACACCATTTATTTTGAAATTAAAAGTAAATAACTAAATAAGCAAGAAATTAATTATGACATTAATATTTCTGTTCTCCATAATTTTTTATGTAATTATATGTAGGAAATCAGGTGAAAACTGCAAAAATCAAATTAATATACTGATATGCTTCAGTGAAAGAAGCAACTGTAATTACAGACAGACGTTTACTATTAATTAACCTTAATCATTGGAGCAGCTACCACAGATGCAAGAATCCCCAGTTTGTTTTTCTTCAGTTGAAGTTTATTCCTTTCAACTGGGCAAGGACAAATAGAAAGTTTTCAATAAATACAGTAATTTCGAAATTAAAACAGATGCACATCAGGGCAGAAGCCTGGGACTAAATAAATAAATATGATTACCTTTAGTTCTACACACTGCAAATACACATGCAAACATATGTTATATAAGTCTTTGACACCACTTAGAGAGGAGTGGGGGTGCAAGAGTAATAACAAAACAAAAAGCTGAAAATTAAGTAAAGAAAAGGAAATGGTGTAAAAAAAACAACAACAACAACAAAAACAAATGATGTGCTGGCAGGACAGATTATATGTGAGTACTCCAAAGACTTCAGTTTGTGCATTCTTATGATGTCTTGTAATTTTGTGCAGAAACTTATAAAGATGTGGAAACCAAGCTATAACAGTAGACTTAAGTGAACAGATGCTCATGTAACATAAACAGAAACATCTAAACCTAAAATGATTTATGCCAATCTGAAGAAAAAATCATTTGGGACTTTGATGTGGAGATAACTTGCAGATATAAACACTTGCAGATTTAAATTAAAAAAAAAAAAAAATCAGATGAATAGCATATTTGTCCCCCCACGCTGTTGCAGAGTAACAAACTGAACCAGAGCAGGGACTGGCACTGAGTGCACACACTGTTCTATATTCCCAAGCCATCATTGATTTTCTTACTCTAATATGCCATTTGGTACCACGAGCTACAGCAACATGAGCCAGGAACGCAGTTCAGTCCACCCCTCCCCATCTACATACAGTAATAATTATAGTGGTGCAGACTCCAAACACTAGCCAGGAGTGAACAGAACTGTAAAGATGGACTTCAGCACATGAAAGATGAAGCTAATGACCATGCAAGTGTAACAGCTGATCGCATGTCACTTTTAACATCATGTTTGAGATAATGTCTCTGAACATTTCAAATGTAGACTGATACTGTTTGTCTAATAATAGGTCAATAGTAATCTGATAGAGGAGACAGACGTAAGGCGATACCAACACAACTCAGAGATGCAGACATCACACGGTAGGCAGACACAAGTAAGCTGTTTATCTATATAGATGGAGCCAAAGCTTAGGTCAACAATTCTAATGTCTTCTGGCATTACTGACTTTTCTTTGTTATGTTATGTATTATGTATTGGACTCCTGAATTAGGGATATAGGGGTCATGCAACCCCAAACCATATTGCCTCCAGCTTAGCAAAACCAAAGATATTTCCAAACACAATTATACCCAGAACACAGAGAAACAATTAATTATTTGCTCAAATGAGCTGGAATTTTCAGCGATTCTACCCTTGCGGACTTAATTGCATTTTACAAAGGATGAAATCCTCCAATGACTGCTGCCTTTGCACATGAAGGGAAAAAATATTTGGACTTCTTTATTACTCTGCATGTGTACTCAATAATGCTTGTGTAGACTGAAATATTTGAAGTTACTGCAAATACATTTTTATATAGCTGCTTAAGCTGACCATTCTGGACAGGAGTGAAATTTATTTTAAATTTTCACTATATCTCCATCATGGACTGATACGGACTGGCAGGCACGAAAGCCTTCGACTTGCAGAAGGAAGTTGCTTGTGACAGAGAAAATATGTGAGAGTAACATGCAAGAATAGAGTCTCAGCCATTCATGCCATGGTAATCCGAAATGCTCAACTCAACTGTACAGAGCACTTGGGACATGAGTCTAAGAGGAAAAACCAGGACTTTATACATAAACACAATTCTAATTTTAGGTTAGAATTGGTTGTGGAGCATATGGAGAAAAGACAGTATCAATAGTTGTGGTTCAAAAATGTTAAATATGCTTTTTCTTGACATCTTTCTTCAAATATAACCCTGTTGTCACTGATCATTTCTTATTAATCTTTGAATTTATTTTATTCGACTACACAATAGCCTTAAACTTATGATAGCTGATTTTCGTCAGATAGCATTGTTACCAAATTTAAAAAATCCATTTCATCAGTATTTCCTACAATACCATGTGTTGATTTAACAAAGAAGATCAATTCGAGCACTCATCCAACACAGGTTGATGAATTTATTGAGAGAATCACAGCTTTAATGCATACAACACTAGACAATGTTGCTCCTTTAAAAAAAAAAAAAAAAAACACCCAGAAGAAGCGAGCTCCTTGGTTTAATTCACAGCTCCGAGTTTTCAAACAGACATCAAGACACTTGGAAAGGAAATG
>JBAMHX010000024.1:5339770-5350322 GCA_037177515.1 Pseudomugil tenellus
CCTCACAACGTTGGTTATTTGTCAAGGGTTGGTCCACACAAAGATAGCAATACACACGCACACACACACACACACACACACACACACACACACATGGCTCCATCCACTAGTCAGTAATTAATTGGATGAAAAGGCAAGGCATATTGATTTTCCAATGACACGAACCCAGGCTTTCAAGATCACAGCACAGGCAGAACTGTGAGAGAATGTGCCTGTACTCTGCCTGCGTGTGAATGTCTGTTCATGATCAGGGCTCTGCATGTGGGTTATCTGGGACAACCACCTTAAATGTCCATGTTTAGGCTGCTTGAAAGCATTTCCTTTTGGTGCAGCATGCGTCACATCCATAAAATGTTAACCTCCTCCTTCGGTAGGCACAAGTCTCAGTGATGCCATCACATCACAACGCCCTGAAGTGGTGGGGTCTTGCCTGTGAGGTATTTAAATGACATTCCATGACGCTTTTTTTTTTTTTCAAACAGCTGTAGCTCAGCAGGAGGAGTAGTCGTCTTTCAGACGATAAGTTGGGAGATCAATTCCAAACTTCCTCTAACTACATGTCGAAGTGTCCTTGGGCAAGACAATGATCCCCAAGTTAGCACCCAATGTGCCAATTGTGTGTGAGTGTGAATGGGTGAATGTGCTATGTAGTGTGAAGAGCTTTGGGTGGTCGGCATGACTAGCAAAGTCCAAAGTGGATACTTCTTATCAGTAGCTGGCAACAAAGCCATGTGGGATGAAGTGACGATGAACCAAAGAAGTAAAAATAAGTGCTTAAACACACCAATGTGTCAGGTGTGGATTAGGTGGAGGCTGGAAAGCAAGTTGGTGGTCCAAGTGATACAAAGTGGATCAAACAACTGCCATTAACTCGTAACATTGACGGTTTTGCTCTGGAAGCAGAGTGGAAATTTACTTTAGCTCAGAGGAAATCCTTTGATTGAAGAAATGTAAGTTTATTTTGACCAAAGTGGTTAGCAGATTCCTTCTGAAGGCTTACAACACACCACCCTTGCTGTTTATGTTAATGAACATTAATGGGAAATAAATCTGTGTGGTGCAGTGTGTATATATTTGCTGGTTTGAAGTGGCAGTGGGTGGCTAGGTGGGGGGAGGGAGGCAGTAAAGGACAGAGAGAAAGAAAGCAGACTTATGCTGAGCTGTGAGACACAAAGCCTTAATTACAATGTACAGACATCACAGAAATAGAACTGTGCCTGGCTGTAATGGGATCCAGATGAGGGAGTTATACCATTTCTTGACAAAAAAATGGTTTCAAGATGGGGGACAGCGCTACCGTTCTGACTTCTAATAGAGCCGTTAAAATCAAAGACTTTCAGTTTGAAGAAGGGGGGGGGGGGTGCTTGGTGTAAGCAGTAACACACTAGGTGGGCAGTGTGATGGAGTAACAATATACACTGTATGATTTAAAACATTCTATAAATGTCACAAGGTTTCTTCTACAAATATTGCAATCAGATTTTTATTCAAGAAAATTAGTTTCAGGAATGTAGCATTGTGCAAACAAATTCTGTTCCCCCCACCTCCCCCCCACCTAAACACAAGTGCATGATTATACACACACTCCATGCACACACACTTTCACAACCAATAACAAAGGCTCAAACTGCCAGCACAGATTACAATAGATTCAGTCCAGTGTGGGCAAACAACACAGCCACATAGGAGCATCATAACTACCCAGGTAGAGGTGGTGTAGTATTTGTCAGAGAAAAACCTGTTTGGGTTTCCTTTTTGTCCCTGGGGAATGGTCCGGTTTTCTGGCCATATTAATCCCTACAACTGGTCAGTTGGTGCTAGCAGGGAAACTGTTTTTTGCAGGACAATAGCTAAGTATAATATTTGATCATTTTAGCTTTGTATTGATCCATTCTTTTCTTCCTCTTTTGAGCAACACTGTTTGCTTCCTCTTCCCATGCCAACTACACTGAATTATCCTACAAACCTACCCCTAGTGGCAACTGACCAATGTCTAAGTCCTACCCTCATACACGATGACTCGATCAGAGTGTGCACAGCAATCTACATACAAGACAGAGGGCTTGTTATGTTTAGGCTATGAACAACACAACATATCTGGAAGCAAAGGATTGTGGTCCTGGAATAGTGCATAGAAATTGTGTTCGACCTCTGATTGCACCTGCACACCACCGGAAAATGTGACTTTACTACAACTGATAAAACATCACAGAAGTCGTCCAACTGCAGTCGGAGTTTGAGCAAGTGCTTACAAACGACAAAATCGACAAAACTTTCTCCAGATTGGTTTGACTTCTTGCTGACACACAATCAATTTTCCGTCTGGACTTACATGTTGTGCTCCTAGTAATAAATCCATTTTGGTATTTTAAAGTCATTCACTGTCAGTCATTGTTACAGCAGAGAGCTTCATACTGCCAGTGTTTTGGAACTTTTTGGCTCATCTTTCAGAACAGATATGGAGGGTTGATTTGGCTGGGTTTGTTTGATGGGTGTACTCTAGGAGAAGGTTCACAGCAAGAGGGGGAGTTCCTGCACAGAGTGTACTCTGAGCATGGATTTTAGGTTTGATGCTCGCACTTGGCTAGATCAGCTAATTCATATAGCCTACAGAAGCTGCAAAAGATGTCTTTTGATGTCTTTGGCAGTGAACATTCGGATTTGCAAATACGTCAAACGATGTCTGTGGCAGCAAATGAGTTAACAGGCTGCATCATGATTTCAAACAGCTTTGGTATTTCATATTGCAATAAGATAAGCTTTAGAAAACCTGACTGTGTGCTGCAACACAGCAACACAAAATGCATCACACCCTACAAGTTATTACCTTTATATAAATATGAAGCAGAAATGTGCGTTAAACCAACACATGGGACAATTCCACAATTCTATTAATTTGGATTTGTTTTATTTAAAGACACACAAATCAAGGACCTATTATAATGTATTCCTTATCTTTGCATGTGCCACATTTGCACTTCCCTTTCATTTTTTCCACAGGTACCAAAACCATTATTATTATTATTATTAATATTATTATTATTATTATTATTATTATTAATATTATTATTATTATTATTATTATTATTATTAATAGTAATAATAATAATAATAATAATAATAATAATAATAATAATAATAATAATAATAATAATAATAATAATAATAATAATAGGTGCTTTTCAGACACTCACCACATATAAGATTAAATTAAGTTTTATTTTTAGAGAGTACAGCGAATTGAAGACCCCTAACATTCCTACAGTTAAAAAGTAAAGAATAAAAGGGAATAGAATTTTTAAAAATGAAGTAAGAACCCACGGCACATTTTATTAATGCGTGATCTTCCATCTTTTCAGTCTTCATGTCAACAAACTTGTTGACATGGTTGAGTTGCTCTTATAGTCCGTGACGATTCACGCTATTCTCATTTGACCATGAAGTCAGACAGACACATCTCTCTGAACAGTATTCTCTGTGGGCGTCCACTGAAACACATTCCACAACACCACATGTTGTTTTTTTTTTTTTTGTTTGTTTTTTTTTTACATGTTTTCTTTTGTGCTTTTAGGATTAAAATAGTAAAGTTGTGTTCATGGGGTGGATGCAATTTAGACACTATTTTTTCCTTTTTTCATGGATACTTGACATGGCTGGAACTGCCCAGACCAGTCATTATTTCTGAACAAGAAAGTTTAACTCCCAAAACTGCATTATAAAATTGAAATATTTTGCAACTAGTTATAGATGCAAGTGCTAAATAATATATCAATATATCTCTTTTGCATCTTGTCATGAAATGTAGTATTTATTCTTTTTTGTTCCTCCAACACCACAAATAGCTTACAACAGTGCAAAGCTTGAGCACATACACTCTTTTGTATGCTGGATTTAACTATGCATTAATGCAAATTACACCAAAACTTAAAAATCCTTACAAAAACAAATCAATTCATTTTTAAATATGAATAAGAGTTTGTGTTTGGTGGATTTGATTCATGATGATTGTGTAAATATTTTATTTATATTTTTAAATGTATTGTTGAGTAATCTATAGTTTAAAAAATCTATTGCAGCCACCAAAAAAGATTTAATTATTTTTTATTGTTAAAATAATTTTAAAAAAAGCTTTTTTCTCTCTTCATTTCTGATGAAAGTCTTGTGTAAAATGACCCATTAAAGATACACATTCTTCAAATTCATGAGATTTTGGTTGACATAGTGATTCTTTCCAGGCTGCTTTACCAGCGGCTGGCCCTGCAGAGCATCTTATTTAAAGCTATGATGGGATGACTGAAGTATGCCTCTCATCAAAGTGACAGTGTTATGGGCAGGAAGATGTGAGAGAGATGTGAGACTTTGATCTTGAAGTATAACAGAAGGTGAAGGAACAGGAGTAACCACTGACGGAGGGAGAAGAAAGAGCCACATGCAGCATAATGTGGTCTCCACATAATGACGGAGAAACCCACACAGAGCTGCATTGTTTTCCCTGCTGCTGTCACCTCTGATTAATCAAATCCCCCACATCTCAGCTTTTACACTCTTACCAGCAGTCACCTTGTGACTTCTTCCCCTTGTCTTTACTTGATTTCTTATTGTCCACAGCCCATTTTGCCATGTTGGGTTTTCCAAGGAGAAAAACACACACTGCAGAGAAGTTTATGTGTAAAAATGAACTTATTTTTTTGGAGTTGCATTGTGATGACGGACATGTTTTTCCTGTTCAGAAATTTTCCTTCCATCTATCTGTCCCAGGCTCATGAGAGTTATGAGAATAAATAGCGAGACTGAAGGGAGAAAAGAAGCTGTTTTATCCGCTAAGTTCCAGTTTCCAAACATCTTTCTTTCTGCTTCCAGATCCTCAGAAACCCTCTCCCTGGGTAACTCTCACAGCTTTGTTCTTTACTGATGTTTCAATGGTCTCACAGTGATTTTAAAGGAAGTAATACATGTATAGTTTTCGGAACATGATAGGTAAGGGAAGAACTATGGATGCTCATGATGTAACAGTGTTATTGTGGATTTAAACGCCTGGTTGAGACAAAAAGCAACAACAACAACAAAGCTGAGTGTCATACCAAAGTTTGGGCACCCCTGTTGATAGAATTTACACCAATCTATAAAATAATTTCCCATTTTGGTCTCGACACTTTAAGAAAAAGAAAAGTTTAAGAAAATCTCTGGGGAGCTTTGTTAAGGTGTCCGGGCTAAACTGTGTTCATTCATCACTAGAAAAGCATATTTACTGGTTAGCTTTATTTTTAAGAAATGTATCAAATTAATCAGAGGCTTTTGTAATAAATTCATCAAGATCATATTTTAATTGCACAACACTTATAGTCTCAAAAAGAAACATTTGTAGTTTTTTTTATCTAAATTGATTTTTATGGAACAATGAATTAAATATTAGACACTAACATCAATATTGCACACTTAAGCTCTAGTACTGTCTAGAAAATGTATTTAACCCCATGAAACCAAATGTATCATATTTGATACATACAGTTTGAGACATTTTAAAAGAAACTCAAAACCCTGTTGTACATCACATGATACTGGTCTCCTGCGTCCTGATGAACACTAGAAAGCAGATTACAATACAATATTTTCCAAATAAATAATAATAGTAATAAATGACGAATAATAGAATAGTAAATTTTAAAAACACCAAAACCATAAATTATGTATGTTTTTTCTTAAGATTTTGTTAAAGGGTTGAATAAAGACTTCATTTTTTTTAAATGAACTTTTCTGCCCAGTTGCAATGAGGTCGGGCTTTAAAGGGTTAATTATATTTCAATTCAAAACATTAGAAAAAGAAACAAATATATTCCTGGCCAAATCAGCTTAAAGTTAAAGTGTCACTAAAAGTACTCTGACTAACAGCTTCAACTGTTCTCTAATTAAGAGACTATTTATTAATAGTCATTAAATCTACCTGGACAAGATCAGCTTCTGGAAACTTTTCTCATAAAGAAAACTAAACTTTTATTTTCATGTCAGCCACCTAAAGTCTCCAGTAATACGAATATAAAAAGTTGTTAGATTTGTTATTAGTCACTTATAAGTGGGCTCTGAAAACTTGCTGAATATAGCGTTGATAACTTACTAAGTTGCTCTGACACCTGCACCAGTTTAATCAGTGTACCTTGAAATCATGAAATGAAACCTTGCTTAGAAAGCTAACTCTGAATTTGTTATTTTTAGCACAATTTTCTTTGTATTTTAATTAATTAATTTTTGTGAATGAAGTTCACTTATACAGCACGTTACTTTCATCTCTGCTTTACAGATTCTGCTATCCAGCCATTCACGCACACATTCACACACTGATGGCGGCAGAGCTGCCATGCGCACCTGTACTAGCCTGGCAACCAGGAGCAACTGGGGATTCAGTGTCTTGCTCAAGGACACTGCGGCATGTAGACTTCAGACGGAGCCGTAACAGAACCCATGAATTACCGATCAGACGTCAAATGATAAATGATTAAACTCTCACCCGTAATATTTACACATTCAACTCTTAACTCCAAGGGACTCTTAAGGACTATAACCATTTGTGCATATCTCTAAAAACTTAAATAATTGTAAGTAAAGAAGAAAAGAAAAAAATAAAACCACAGGAAGCTAATCCATTCTTAAGATATTAAGAAACAGTTTGATAATCCATGCAGATTAGCTTGAGGTCTAAAGAAAATATAAAATAAAATTATTTAAAAAATAAATATTTCTCTCAGATTCTTGCAAAAATATATCTCATCTTGTCGGTCAGATGTTTGGAACTTTTCCTGAATGAAAATAGCAACTTGATTAAGGTGTTTTTTTCCTATGAATCAGAAAAGAACCATATAACTTCATACTATAAGTGTTTCTTGGAGATGACATAATGGTAGTTTTCTTTAATAGCTGACTGGAATGCATGGACTGGTTTATCCTGGTACTCCCTGGACAGGTCACCAGTCCATTACATGCATTTGAAAGTATAAATCAAACTTTTGTTGAAGTAGGGACAATAACTTTTCTATTAAATAAACAAGTCTTGACTGCTCCCGTAGTGATGCCCTCTATAGCAGTGGGTGGGCTGGCTCCTGGTGTGAATGGATTCCCATGATGTTTTCTCACAGCAGGGACAAGACAGATGTTTATCTACAATTTATATCTATGTTCAGTTAAGAAATAGTAACTAAGGATGGGAATGTCTATATGGGTGCATGCAACACCTTTGTCCAACTAGACTTCCAGCAGTCTGACTGGCACTTATCTATACTGTTTTTTATTTTTATACTATTTTTTATTTCTTGCTTGTGTTGTTCCTAGTCTCTGATGAAAGCTGCTTTGGAAAGCAGTGTCTGCTAAACGACTGCAGAATAGAATAGAATAGAATAGAATAGAATAGAATAGAATGGAATGGAATGGAATGGAATGGAATGGAATGGAATGGAATGGAATGGAATGGAATAGAGTAGAGTAGAGTAGAGTAGAGTAGAGTAGAGTAGAGTAGAGTAGAGTAGAGTAGAATAGAATAGAATAGAATAGAATAGAATAGAATAGAATAGAATAGAATGCGGAACGGAACAGAACAGAATATGTATAATAATGTCTATACATATGTAAATATCTTGATGTCTTAAGATTTTTATTTTATGTGGAAACTGTTTTTATTCTGTAAATGATGTTGCATGAAAAGTGCTGTCGAAATAAAAGTTTGATTTGATAAACACAATTCAACATCGACAACTGACAACCATAAGCAGTTTTGCTTTTGTTGTTTTGTCATGGATGTCACAGTCTGCTGTTGAAAGGGAGTAAATAATCCAATGGAAAGAAGTTTGTCAAAGAAACAGAAGTGTTTTGGAGATGAACTGGGTGGTGATCACATTAATAGGAACTGAAATAAAAAAAATTGACACAAAGGAGTACTTAAATAAAATATATGAAAAATTCATTGTGTTTTTTTCCTGATCAATATTTGAACATCTTTTGGAACTCAGATCATTCTCTGTAAATCCATGTGCATGCCAAAAACTTGGTAATGTAAGTGGGTAAGGTTTAGTTGTGAGAACACAAAATGAGACTCAGACAGTGTGGGCCTATAGCACGACAACCTCAAAAGATGAAAAGCCTGAAAAAGTGAGCGTAATGACAGAACTGGGAACTGAAATGGAAGAGACAGGAAGAAATAAAGAAAGTGGGAGGTATTGGAAGGAGAGTCCAACTCTCTGGGGTTGGTGGTGGGGGGGGTAACAGAATTAAGAAAGTGATAAATATTCAACAGAAGGCACGCAAGAACTCAGGAGACACCTTGACAGCACAAACAAATACTTAGTGAGCACACTGGCAATAGTACCAACATGTAGCAGAATACACAGCAGTCCCCAGTCGATTTTACTGACAGCAGACAACAGAGGCCGACTGAGGATTGGGAAGACATAGGTGAGGAAAATAAAAGTGAGGTGGTCGACAGGGGACCGGTAGGAGGAGAAAATGGAGACTGAAGCTAAAACACTGACGAGTTTGAACATTTTCTTCATGTCTCTGTGCTCATCATATGTTTACCTCAACTTTTCCTCAAATCTGCACCGATCTCGCTTGAATTCATCACTCGCCGACTCCTCTGTAATTCTGAAAAGTTCGAGAGAGCAAACAGAAGCCTTCCTCTGACCTCTTCCTGAGGAGCCATCCATCAGCTGCTGGCCCCCGATGGAATCAGGGAAGAAGATGGGGGTGGATAAAGAGCTCGGAAGAAAGATGGAAGTGGATGGCAAGGAGTTTTGTGGGTTAGGTGTGGAGGTCAGATCAGTAAGGCCAGTAGGAGGAAAGGGGGGGTGTTTGCACCCGGGGAAATGAGGTAATATGTTGGAGTCAAGTGAAAAATGGCTATGTTGCTCTGCTGGGACAGATTCTCTGACTCGCACGACTGAGCAGGAGGTGAGAGGAACTTTTACTCTTTCAAGCCACAGAGCAACACACACACACCCCTTGAGACACACACGTACAAATGTATTAACAACTAAAAGTGTGTCGATACTTGTGTCCAACTTGGAATGTTTTAGAACATGTAGTTATATGGAGAAAGTACATTCAAAAGATGTGTAACTTTGACATAAACAACTCTCAAATCAAACCTCACCACTACTGACATAATGACACGCTTCATAAAACATGCCAACACACACACTGATGCACAGCGTGCTGCTTCTTACGGAAGTTCTCACAAGCTCACACTGATGCTTCCATGTAGCAGTGATGTAGAGCCGTCATGTGTTGTGCCACATACATGCAATCTCACTGCTTCAGTAGAAAAGCATTTGTCACAGTGTCACAGTGTTTATTCATACCGTTCACTCAGCATGTCTGGATTGTCTAGACTACAAGATAACACCCTTGAAATTGCATCTTGTTTAAGGCTGCAATAACAGACATGGGTTTATAAAGAAAGAGATACCAAAAGAGGAGACAAGGGGGGAAAGAATCTGTACATTGGAGCCACACAACTCTCTTTTGTCTATTACTGCTTGTGTAACTGTTAATGCCACCAATGATGAAAGTGCAAAATACTGCATCATTGTTATCAATTCAGGTTATGCAATATCTTATTTTGATAGGCATAAATATATATTAAAGAAATACCAATAATGCTTGCAGAAATACTAATTTTACACACATTTCACCTAATCATTCACTTTAAGGTATCACTTTTTGTTCATTAGCTAAATAAAATGTGCCATGACAGTTTTTTTTATTAAAAAAATATAAAGCAATGGAAAAATCTAAGCCTTTATATAAGTATCGTAAAAAAAAAAATAGTCAGACACAGATCTTTTCTTGTTGATGTTCGTCAGAGTAGACAGTAGTGGTGCTGCCTAGCCTATGCTTATCTCATTGGTCAATAAACCCCTCGCCAAGTGGTTGTGATGTCACGCAATGGAGTCAAAAGTTGAGCATTTCTCAACTTTCTTGTGCGCGTTTCTTGTTTCAAGAAATTCTTTTAACTACTTAAAAGTGAGCATTAGTGAGCATTCAGGTGTTGAGGGACAATATGGAAAAAAGGCATAGTTTAGGTGAGAAGGAGACTGTATGTCCGGAAGTGTTTTAAATTCTGTGCATTTTAAAATTGAGTAAATTAAGTGAAGCTAAACAAGACAAATGCAATCTCTCTTGGCAACATTTGTCAGCACTTTGTCAGCTGTGGCAACAGCATTTTACATCAAATGAAGAATTTTGGTGAGTTAATTGGACACCCAGCTAAAAAAAAAAACAAAAAAAACAAAACACTTAAATCAGGAAGTGATGAACTCATAGACAAGTTTGTTGGCTTCAATCTATTTCAAAAGATTGTGGTTTTGGCTATATTCCATGGATGAAGGAAAACCACTCCAGAGACGTGTATGTAAATTAAAAGACAGATTTGGGTCAAAAGTCGCTCCAAGATACTTCATGACAGCACTAAAAGGAAGGATAAAGTGACTTAGAGTAACTAAAACATGTTAAGAGTTCACTTTATGAAAACACAGAATAAAGATCAACAATAAAAATACAATTAGACAAA
>JBAMHX010000024.1:5355285-5368875 GCA_037177515.1 Pseudomugil tenellus
AGTACCCACTTGTGTGGGAAGGTGGAGGGGAAAAGTGTTTCAGAGGTTTTTTTTTTTTTTTTTTTTTTTTTGGGGAAGCTACTCTTTAAATCACAAAAAAAAACATTTAAAAAAAAAAAAACAGTAAGAATGGTGAGTGTCAGGCCACAGGTAAAGGAGAAAGTGGAGGTTAAACAGTTCTCACCACATCTCTCCAGGCGGTACGATATGCAAGGTAAAAAACTGCCAAAAGAAAGGTTGAAAGTTCCCATTTGTGGGAGCAGAATGGCCAGGCTCATAAGATGTTTTTATCCATGTGCAGTGGCTACAAGAGTGCAGTCAAACCTCAGTCAATGTGTGTGTAAATGTTTTTTTTTAAGCTAGCAGGAACCCTGCCAGCACTTTTCTACCAGAAAAAGAAATACTACATGGATGTTCAGCCAAAGGTGATATATCTCAAACTTAAAGTGCAATAAAAGAGGCTAGAGACGTATTTATTCATGTTAGATCGTCTCAGGTCAACTTGAGTCCTATACTTAAAAGCAGAAATACCATGAAAGCATTGAATGTAAGTGTAAAGTCAGGAAACTAGGTGAAGTTAAGAGCATCAGCTTTTCATAGAGCTTTCCTGGGGGGTGCTTCCAGCAGGGGGGAAAGTAATATAAAAAGAATGGTGTAGTAGCATGCAGGTGTTGTTTGGGGATTTAGTTGCATGTCTCAAAGAAAGGTTTAGTGTATTTTCATCTGACTTAAAGGAGGTGCTCAGTATGCCCCCTTTTTTTAAATTTTGAGATCCTTTAAAGCAAACAAATCCTTGCATCTGTGGAGACTCATACTGACCACACTAAAAAAAAACACTGCCATAGTATCATATTTATTCACCAAGCCACTCACCAAGATGTGAGGGTCAAAAATGGGCATTGCCATTATGTCTTCTGTGTTTTTCACTTTATCACAACATGAAGGTGTTTTTGCAATTAACTTCTAATTTAACTGTTTGTGCATTCCGTGTCTTTCCATTAAGTAGTGAAAGATGCTTTAAATCAAAGCTTAAAGGAGCAAAGAGAATTAGAATAACAAAAATCATCATTGCAGGGTGGATGCAAAAAGTACAAATGGGGGGGGGGGGGCTTTTTATTAATTAATCAGTTGTCTCTTATCTTTTAATCAATCTGATAAACGTGAGGCAGAAAATGAATTAAGGGGAAAAAAGGGGGGGTTATCTTCGCTGTAATGAGTATGGTCTTTGTGGTCTGCTTATGGGAGTACTGGACTCGATTGCTAAAGCTGAGCTGAGATTATTTTCACCATGGTTTTGATGATAAATGGCATCCTCTAAATGCTCTTGTGCTATGACACTAAAGTAGATGCACACCAGATAGAGATAAAGAAGATTAATTTAAAAACTAATTTTCTGGCTATAATTATTATGTATCTCTACATATTTGGAACAGATAACTTAGGGTCTTGCCCACACCTGATGTAGTGCAACATCCCCAGGGCAATTTGAAATTTATCATCTTGTGCAATACAGAGTATTTATTAGGAACGTCTTGCAGCATCCAAAGCTGAACAAACGATTCTACTTAATGCCACAGGCAGAACAAAAACCAGAAATGTTTACAGCTTTTAGCAATGTTGTTTTTTGTTCCCCTGGAAGGCAAACTGGGCATTGCAGAAGGGAGAAAAATACTTGAACAACTCTTTATTTTTTTGTATTACTAGAATTTCACAACATGCATGCTCTTAAAAATCCCCCCCAAATCATCTTTGTGCTTGTCATTTATTGAAACTTTACATAAGCATTTACACATATTAGCCATAATGTGATGTTACATATTACATGGTTAGTAAATATTAAGCATATTAAGCATCCTTTAAAAATCACATCTTTTAACATTTGTATTTTCGGAGCAAAAAAAAAAAAAAGGAAAAAAAAAAAAACAGTTTAGAGGATTTCAGGGACTTTGACAAAGAAGGCTGGTGAACTGGCAACGGGTCACGGATGCTCAGGGCTTTACTGGAAGACTATGTTAACGAAGACCTTCTTACAAGGCCCGATTCAACAGCAAAAAAAATTGCTGCATATGGTTCTATGTCAACGCAAACCTGTCAAAGTTTCTATGCTAACATTTCTCCCTCAAAGCACCTACAATAGGGATGTTAATTGGGTGACTGAGCAATGGACAAATAATGATACGATGGCTCAAAGAGAGAGACATGGAACCCGGATGTATATGCTGGAGAACCTCAGGTCCTGTCACTCATGTGGACTTCATTCTGGCACATACCAATTACCTATCAGTTTGTTGAGGATCAAGTACACCCTTTCACTGACTTGCTCTTTGTTGAGGGTAAAAGCCTTTTAGCGGAGTTGAGAGGCAGGGATGGACAGGTCATCAGTCTATCATAGAGCAGACACAGAAAATACTCTAACAAGAAATTTAGATCTCAAATGAATGAGGACAAGCAAGTCCTATCCATGGAGAACACACTTCAAAACATGACATAACGTAACATTAGGCATCATATATACTGTACTTTCCGCTTTCCATTGACTTGCTCGGTTTACTCATCATTAATCTGATAAAAGTTGTGCACAATGCTAAAGCCACTCATGATTGGAAGTAAAAACTACATGGGTAAAGTTGGTATAGTTGGTAAAACATGGTTTAACTTTAGGTTGAAAACACAACTGTGGTCAATATTGATATTGTTGATGTGGCACCAGGTGACTCATATATTCGTGCCTGCGTAACTGCCAGATTTAGCTTTTGACCTGTAACATGGGTCATATTTACTGACTGAAAAAAACTAAACAGACTGTCATATTTTATGCTCTTTCTTTTGTGTAAAGGAGGTTTAAAATGCAGTAACTCCCCTGTGTTACCTCCTTAAAATACATATGTTCAGTGTTGTAAGAGACAACATCAAGCTGGTACAGCATATTTGTCTTCCAATAAACCTCTTTTTTTTATTATTATTATTATTTCTCCTTCTACTAAACCTATTCCCTTTTCGAGTGTTCCTCCCCCACCCCACATGCCCATGTGTAAATCACAACATTCACTGCATCAAAAGTAAATTTGAGATTCTGGAAAATATTCCTAAGCAGCTTGAGAGTAAATAGACATGTAATTAACAAATAAGTGCTTGGACAGAGTGTAGAAAGGTAGAGATTATAAATTTCTCACAGAAGAGAAAGCAGCTGCTTCACTTTCATGATAAGCCACACTGGTATGAGTCTGACTTAAAAGTGTAACTGGAGAAAAAGCCAAAGCTTGTCCATGTAAGCAAGTTGCTGAAATCGAGTGCTTCCTATGTTGAGCAAAAATGAGAAGAACGTCATTTTTTTACGCTTCTGTTTCACATTACATAATAAATGAAATAGTGTGTTAAGCATTCCTGGAAAACTAGAGAATTCACAGATTTAGCAAAACATCCGGCACAGAAGTGTCAAACATTTACAAAAACATCCTGGGTTTAATGCACACTGTCCTTATTCTCTAGTCAAGAATACCAGATGTAATTATGCAACAATAACTTCATTGGCAGCATGAGAAAATTAAGTAGTTTTGGCCTTGCAACAGTGTGAAAGACCCAAACTATAAAATAAATTGTTTTAATAATGTTTGCCATGACTCCCAAATGTAACAGAAACACACACACAAAAAAAACAATGGCACAATTTCGATTGCAAGGCAATTCCATAAAGGTAGTGCACCTAACCGAAGCATCAAAAAACACATTCTGCTACTTCACTGAGGGATATAATCTCTGGTAGAAAATAAAATAAAATAAAATAATAATAATAAAATAAAACAGAAACCAAACAGAGACAAAATAAACATCAACATAAGCTTCATCGTTGGGAGTTTATGAGTGCTTCAGGGACTGTGGGCACAGATGCATACTGGAAACTGACAAATGCTGTCATTTTTTTTCTATGGTGATGTAAATTAAAGAATGAAAAATTAAAAATGTGAATGCAAGTCTGCATGAATAAGTCAAAATACCATGGATGGGGCATGTTAACTCATTGTGCATGGAGAATGAAGGACTTTAAAGTTATTGCACTTTTGTTGATGACCTGAAAATAATTCTCCTTGATTAAAGTGCTTGAAATTTTATAACCAAATTCACTAGATTTTCAGCTGGAGCAAAAGCTAAATGCCATCATCACTTCAATATACACCTAAAGATAAGATAACAAGTAAAGACTGCCTGATTTGGCAATTAAAGATAAAATATTGAGTTGGGTAGATCCAAAATTTTCTACCCTGTGCTGTTCAAACTGCAACGTCACACAGTTGCTAGAACAAAAACCTGCTAGATTTTCTCACACAGTTCTGGCCTCTACATCCACCTTCTTGGTTGTTGTAATCAGAGGAGACCAAGGCCTGGTGCCGTAACAGATATGCAAATGAGCATTTTGCCATTAGAATATAAGCCCAAACTATGAAACTACTTCCACTGTGTTTCACAATGCTAAGGTGCTTCTGTTGTGATATTTTCTTTCCTCAGTCAGTGAAGTAAGTCATGTGTTTCCTTTATGTGACCTTCATGAAAAAGTGAAAAAAATAGCAGCATCCCTCTTCAGTTTAAAGTAATTTTGGCGGTCGATCATTCCTTGGAAGGGCAACAATGACTGTGGCTCTCTTAGTTTTCATTTTTGCACAATCTGTCTGGCGGTTTCTTTACAAATCGCTTTGTTTCCTTTCATGTCGGGAGAACAGAAACACCCTTGTTCTTGGATTCTAACATATCTCCATTTTTTACGCCTTGATACTTCCACTAATGTGTCACAGAGATCTGAGTCTTTAATCTTAAAAAAAAGAAGCATGAGTGCCCTTGCACCAGTGGCAACTCTTTTATTGCCAACACTGAAACAGTTTATCTTCACATTTAATGCATATCCTTGATATTCATACAATTTTTCCTTTAATAGTTATATTGAAGCACTTCTTCGACACAAAAAAACAAGTTGTCTCTTTTCCTTCCAGCTTCAAAACAACAAGTCGTGGTTTACTCCATTTTCGTGTAGAAAGGTAAAAATGTGTAAATGGTTCAGAAACTTTCAATCACCACTGTAAATGTATAAAAAGGCACTACACACTGAGAATCATCCCATTACACAACTTAACGCTGTGCATCCTACGCAGCAGACTGGAAAATTAGAGTGCTCTATATTGAGCACCTCAACCCTAAAGTGGTAAATCGGATGCTGCCGCATGCTGCTGGGTTTTCTCCACATATCACAGTGCGTGTCATTGAAAGTGAAGGCAGGCCAGTGGCAAGAAACGAAGAATTACAGCACTTTGCCTTTAATAGACTCCGCTGGTGACTATGCTAACAGCTACACCTCTAAGCTGCCTGAACACAGAAGCAGCGGCTATGACAGCCATGAAATGTCACCACTGGGACAAACAAAGCCAGAAAGACAGTTAAAGTCAGTTTAAGAGGACGTAGTGGCATGAAGCACACAACACTGGAAAAAGTATTATACCTAGGTAAGGCTGTAAGGTTTTACTATGAAAAGAAAAAAAAAAAAATCAGGCGCTCTTTGAGCTGTAATAGCCACTGCAGGGGTAGAAGAGGTTCTCTGGAGGTGAATTGTTCTTTGTGGTTACAAATAAGCTCACCTGCCTGATATAACATTCATTTTTTTTTCTTTCTCTTTTTGTTGTTTACTTAGACACTTAAATGTTTTTGCCTTGATTGCAGGAAAAAAAAAATTAAGCTTCAAACTCAGGTAACGAGCATGCTGGTTTAAAATGGAACTATTTTTGCTCTTTGCTTGGGTTAAATTATATGCATCGGCTAAAATGGGTTTGAGCCAGCATGTAGCTACATTTTCTATGCTTTATTAAAATCTTTCAGCACTGCTGATTGATTTATATTGAATGTGGTTAAATGCACAGTTTCTAGGTTAAAAAACAGCATGTTTCCAACCTTGTTGAGTTGAAAGGTCTTGGAGTAAGGTGCTGCAGCAACCTATCCAAGAAGAATCATGGATGGGTTACTGGTGCATCCCAGAGACCAAAAAACATATAAGACCTCACTGCATCTTAAGGTTTGAATGCCTAATTTATCTAACATACATGGTGGTGGACAGTGGGTGAGAGATGGAATATCTGGAGAGAAGATTAAACTTTTAATTTGAGATTTAAATTAGAAACCTTGTCAAGATGTGACAGAGCCATTCAGCCCGCTTGCCACCTGAAATTCTGCAACAACAGATTATTGTATTTCTTTTGTTAAAGAATTTCATGTTGGATTGTTGATGGGAGTAAGTTGGTACGTCTACATTGGATATATAGCTACATAAACATGTACTTGTATAATGTATCCAACACAGATGTTAAGCTTTGCACTTTGTGTTCTTCTCATGTTTTCCTGCCCTGTAGCTTAATCTGTTGCTGTTTAAATCTTTATCTGATTGAGTTTTGAGGAAATTATTAGGAAAACCTTGAGGGCAGACCATGTTATGGAAGTTTAGCTGCTTATCAGTGACTTACTGTGAAATTGCAAACCTGCAGTGCTGTCCATGGTGCTGAAATCGCACACCTCACTGTGATCTGTACTGCTTCAGTTTTCTCTTGGGATCCGTCATGTTGACTGTCTTGTTGCTCTCTCTTAGAAGCTGTAATGAGTAAACTGGTAAATGGGCATTCTTTCTGCTAATTTAGCCTAAACAAACAGCATGAAGGCAGCAAGGAAGTGAAAATTGTGTGATAAATGGAAGGTGTTGGAACAGCATGGAATCACAGATCTCAGAGGATCTAACTCTGTGTACAACAACGAGATAGTAGGAAGGCACTTCTGTCTTTCCTATGAGCTTAGTAGTAGAAAAAAGGACATTAAAATACAACCAGTCCCACCAAAAAGGAATAAAAAGGAAACAACTGAGCCATGAAAAAGTTGATGACAATGGACAATATGCCGCTCTTTCGACATAATAAAAAGTTTAAGAGGCAAGTGAATAATAAATGACTATATGGAAAGACATCAGCTTGCACATCCATAAAATTGTCAGCCGTGTATTAATGATTCCCTTTGTTGAACTCTGTCCCACCAGACACCATCCTCCACCGCAGCCATCTTTGCAGATTCTGCAGCACATCTTCAAACACTCCTGCAAAAGGTTGTCATTCTCCTTCATCTATCATTCTCCAAATAAGCTCTACAAAAAGGATACAGTGAAGGAGTAGACGATGGAAGCTCTCCTTAGCTTGCGTTCCTTCGCTGATATCAATTTTACAAAGACAAATATTTATATTGCTGCCTTGGAGACTAAAGAGCAGTACGATATCTGAGGGAAGTATACATTCCAAGAGAACATGCGATCACACAGTGAAGCAGATTATTAATATTTATTTTGCATATATGCCATCCCATTCTGTGACCTTTTAAAGACTGTTGTTGATGCAACATTAAAAAAGGTATAAAAATATGAAATGTACCACTTTTCTTCTTATGGCTTCCTCCAATACTTTCTGTGACACAGCTTCTCACTTTTCATATTGTTATTTACATGAAGTCACTCTGCTGTACAACATGAAATGAGCTGTGAGCTCAATAAGGGCAAACAGAGAGGATAAGACAACACTGGGCAGGCTCCAACACTCAAGGGATGATAAATGTGTAAAAAAAACGGCAGCCTGGCCTGGGAGGCTGACATCGCCACAGAGGTAATTAGATACTTAGATGTCATGTTCAACAAGCTCTCTCTCTCCCTCTCTTTCTGCTTATTCCAGCTCCTAACTCCCTACTTCTCAGGCCCTCTGTCAACCCCCTTCATCTCTCTCAGTTGGCTAATTTGGACACTAAAATATAAAAAGAAAAAAAAAACTAGCAGGGAAGTGGTGCTTTACTGTGTTCAGTGAAAATTATTGTAATTATTAAGAAGTAAAGTAAATGCATGGAGAGGATTCTGAATCTCTGACCTCGTCAACTCAACCCCTGCAGACCTAAAACACAAATCTAATTGCATTGACAAGTGTTGTAAAAACTCAAAGCATGTCATTAAAAATTCTCCTCTAGATCAAATTCTTGTCAAACATGTCAGTTTGAATTACAAGCGAATTCGATGTTGTTGCAGCTACTAATGGGCAGTCCTTTATTCGGTTTTTCAGACATGTACTCAACATTTTCCCATCAATCTCCAAGAAATAATCAGGAAAAAATCTCATTATTAGAGCACTGAGAGATTTTTTCTCTTTTTCTCTCTCTCAGACTGCCTTCTTGAGAGTGCAATCTCAAACAATTCCATGAAATTGGCAGATGATTCTGTCAAAAATGTATCAGCAACATTGATGTGAGATGTGAATGAAAATGGGTAACAACAGTAAGCCGCTTTTCCTAGTTACTGGGTGGTTTTTGGGACTCATGAGCCTTTGATGATGCTTTGAAGATGGCTTACATTTGAAGTAAGGAACATCAAGGGTATTGTCAACCTGTACTTGGAAATTATGGTCTTTTTGATCGTTTTATGAAAAAACTGGCAGCAAAACTGGTTTTAAAACTGACATTTTAAGTATAATTACATGTAGATATTCTACTTAGCTATTCGTGGGCTATTCTTGTGACATACTATATGTTATCTAGTGATAAATGCTTAATTAAATATTGCTTGCTTTTTTACTTTTTTCAAGTTGCCAAGGGCTGTTAAAGTGCAATATTTATATGCATTAATCTTTCTTTGTTTTCACAGTCTGTCTGGCTTGACATTATGCATGTCAAATATGCGAAAGCATTATTATATTTTACTGTAGAAGCTCTGTGACTGTTGTTAGGCTTTTGCTTAAAATTACGTAACCATAATGAAAATGTGTATATCCCTATAACCACAAGATCTACTTAAACAAACCTTAGATTCATACTAACAATACAGCCATCCATATGCCTTGCTAACCTGTCAGAAAAGGCAGCTAATGCTAATGTTGGTCATTAGGGATGCACAATATATCAGTGCTATTATCGGTATTGGCAGATACTTGTCTATTTTTCAAATATTGGTAAGCTGGGCTGATATTATTAACATATATTTATTTAGTATGTCATTACATATAATGTCATACTTAAACGCAGATACCTTTGTAGATAAGCCGTACATCTGTTACTGAATTTTCAAGAGATGCACTATATTTGAATGACTACACTTAGTGCTAGGACATGAAAGAAATGAATATTTGAAGAAATTGTGTTTGTTTGGTGTTACAGATACACCAGAGCTTCTTAAATATCAGTTTTTGATCACTGCATCCAGCACGAACTGGTGATTATGGTAAACATAAAAATATTGGTAATTTATCAATTATCGGTCATGACAGGCAGAAAAATATCATTTATCTGTATTGGTTGAAATTTTTCATATTGTGCATCACTATTGGTCATGATGTATTTTCTACTTTACTATGAGCATGGATGAAGCTAGCATTAAAAAAAATCACCGAAACAAATAATTTTAAAATTTATCTTGGGAAGTATTTAAAATGGTAAACAAAACCTTGCATAGAAACTTACAAATGCATTTTAGTTAAATTAAGCAGCTGAATTACTTCTGAAGAGCAAAAAAACCTGTTGACTCAACTGTCATTGCAGCTCATCACCCAAAGTGCACATTGGACACTATAAGCCACAATAGGTTTGTCGCCAGGAAATTGACTGAACACTAACAAGATATAACAGAAGATCTACATATTAATTTCAAATTCATTCAGACCCAATCGACACACATGCAGCCGATGCTGAGAAATACTTGTGTCTTCTGTCTCAGTGTAGCAATTTGCTGCAGTTTTAAAAAGAAAACAATTTCACCCCATACCAGGAGGGATACTGCATTAAGTGAAAATTAAGAGAACAAAAGGAACATTGTTGAGAAATGTGGAGAAAACAACAGACAAAAAGTTAGCTATATTGAACATCCCCATTTACTTAACAAAATTACATATATATATATATATTAAAAAAAAAAAAAAAAAAAAACTGATGCTGCACTGATATTAGCCAATTGCATGAATGTAGGACATTTAATGAGAATCATGCAATGGTAATTGCTTCAATGGCTAATCCTTCAAAACTATTTACTGACAAGGCTATCAACAGTGGTGGGCATACCACAACATAACATGTCAATGTGGCAATAATATCCCCTGTGTTGGGTGTCATCTTGGTCTGATGATGTTTAAAATGTGACCAGGACGATGAAACAGACTGCACAGATTAAAATATCATGGAAACCAAACATTTAGTGGTTCAGACACCTGATTATATTCTCGACGCAGAGTGTCAGGGATATTATGGTTTCGCGACTACTGCTGAATATCCTTTGTGTGAGCGATATAACTTTTACAATTTGATTTTGATATTCTGTATCGAGTTTCACAATTTTGGGATTGTTGGTTTCCCCACGAAGGTGGTGCTTTGTGTACAAAAAATCATATGTTTGGCTATATCTCTGAAACTATTTTTCTCATTGAAATTTCTCATTTCTCTCTCAAGTGCAAATGAAAGGTCATGGCTTCAGGATGTATCCAGTCATCACATCATACCTGTCTTGTTCTAATATTTTCACACCAGGTGGTGCTTTGTAGCTGAAAAATTACTGTTTTGACCATATCTTTGGAACTATTTGTTAGTTTAACCTTAATTAAGTGCAAATGACATTGTAACCCACAAAGAAATATGAGCCTGATAAACAATGCGAAGACTTCTATAAAATGTGGATTAAGAACCCGTTTTAGCAGTTGTGTTCCTCTGGTAATAAACTGTCAGCAACTCTGAGGAAAGAACAGGTATTGCTCTTAGCAAATGAGCTGCCACAAAACGGTGATTGTCTCGCCCATTACTTAGCTTCTAAGACAGGACAGACAGTTAAGAAACTCGGAGGTCCCAACCAACTCCATTTTGTGTTTCTGCGCTGCCGCGTGTGAGATCGGTGAGCAGTTCAGTTTATAAGTTCATGGTTCCCATCATATTGTGCTATTGTGATGTTAATGTGAATCAAATGTTTAGGTTCATAATGGTTTTTGTTGAAGAATGTATTTTATTTTAATGGTTTAATTATATGTAGATTATTGAAAAGACAGAATATGTGTTACACAATGCATATGGTATTCCCACTGTTGGATTGTAAACATGGCTTATGTAACAGTGTTTCATAACCAAGTGTAGAATGTAAATTAAAGACTCAGTATGTTTCTGACACTGTCGCGGACAGGTTTTTTTTTCCCCTCGCTCTTCCCTTGGTCGGGTCGATTGGGAGTTGATGAGTCGATGGTGAGCCAACCCAGATGAACTGGAGACATTTCCCTTTGTTACATGGTGAAGTGTGGTAGGACAGCTACAACAAAAAGGCGCCTTCCCCACCACTTTACACTTGCTGCCCTTCCCATATGCACACAACACAACTGAGACTTTTGGACAATTTATTTTAAGGACTCTTCCTTTTACCCCCCTCTCGGTTTTTACAGACTTCACATTCATGGGAAGTGGACTTGGCGCAGGTGAGTGGAAACCACGTTTCCTCTACATCAAGGGTTCTGTTAAAAAAGGAAATGTTGTATTTGTGAAGGTCAATGTGCACTTTACATTTTATTTTGAGCGAAGTTAATTTGTTTACAAGGGTGAACCTGAGAAACTTTGTGTGATAACTTTTTTACTGTGAAAGAAAGGGGATTACTGAACTGTAATACCAGGGATAACTTTTATTTCGATTGTTTTCATTTGTTTCATGTTATTGTCACTTTATTTACAATTTTCCATTTACCTTATACCAGGCCCCTAATTTAACCATCCAAATCCTTGTCTAAATCTCATTCACTTCAATCTGAGTAGCCAAACCTGTGGCCCATACACATACCTACATAAATATATCCACATATATATCTGTTAAAGTTACTATGTAGCCTTTTCTTAGTATTAGGACCGTTACAAAATGATATGACCTCAAGATGTGATATGATAGATATCTTGTTAATATAGTTACAGGGTATTACATGTGTGGCTTTATATTATTGTATCGTGTCTATTTGAGGATTGGGCAATAGGAGGATTGGGGTGTTCAGGGATATACCCCTAGCCATCGCTTTGTACCGGATAGGCCTTGTTTTTGTTGCTGTAGACCAAGCAGTTTGGATCCAAAGTGCCTCAGATTCTCTTTCTGTATATCACTGTGCTGCACAATGTGTCTTTTCTGAGTTTTAAACAACTGTTATGCCTTTTTACTAAACTCCAATGCAAAGCAGTACAATGCCATTTACAGTAAAGTGAGAACAAAACTTAACTTGTATCTTTAGAACATCATCAAAGTTGGTAGATATTTCTCATTTTTTAAACCAGTGACACATTTTGCATCCTTCAAAGAGAATTCACTAACCCGCCGTGCTCCTAATCTTAGATGCTTCACCAAACATTCAGCTGGTTGATTATAGTTGCCATCTCCTTGCCACAGTATCATCAATAAGGATCTTAATTTGCAAATCATACTTTTGCATCACTGCATGGATGTTTCATTCATCATGACTAATCAATTAACTTGTCAGATCTGACTTGTCAAAATGAGAAAAAAATTAGGTTCCACTTCACTGTAGTGAATTTGCGTGCGCACCAATGTTGAGCCTCCTCCTCTTGTGTCGTTCTTTGCACAGACCGTGAGTCATTTTCTCAGCCTCAGGGAAGGGTGTAATTGAAGCCTGGTAAAAGATAATGTAATTTGGAATAGATCATAAATAATGAATAGCCAGGACCCAACTAAAGTATATGGGGGGAAATATTATCTGGTGTTTTAACTGTAGGCTGGCTAAGTGATAAAGTGGATCTATCTCCTGTTAATACTGCTGTCTAGCCTGTGTTCAATCAGCATTAAAACAAACGGAAGAGTAAATGTTATAAAACCCTGCAAGTAAAAAAAAGGCAAAAATGCAAACTTTTCTTTTGCTTTAAAAGCATGATGTCACATCCAAGAGTTAAATGTCACTGACAGGAAGGCTATTGTGGCTAAGAAGATAAACACACCCAGTTTTTCCCCCTCTTTGGAGCTCTTGCACTAAATGACCAGATGCAACAACCTCATAAAATAAAAAGACACCATCTGATGGTTCAGACTTCCAGACTCCATCAGATGCAACCTGTTATTCACCATCTACCCCATGTCAATCCTCAGCAAAGACTCATATATCAAAATCACCTAGAAGTCCGTTAATCGCCATGTCTTTTTTGTCCCTGAGGTTGGCCAGAGAGATGAGAGCCTGGGATAACAACGGCTGCAGGGGGTGGGCCCAGGTCAACAATGACTGACTGCAGGGTTTAGGCCTTGTGACAAGGTTAGACACCATTTTCTGACCCCAGCACTGCCAGTGCTCCTTTTTCTCCCGCCACCTAACAGTAAGCCCGGTGTTCCCTGCTGCTTAAGCTGATGGATATGGGGGAAGGGGGGATAGGGGATTGAGTAGGGCGGCACTGATATCGGATTTTTTGACAGTGATCCCTGTTGGCCATCACTCAACACAGATCGTCGTATTGTTTATGTTGTGGGGGGGGGGGGGGGGGGGGGAGGAGGGGGGGGGGGGAGGGGGGGGGGGGGGGGGGGGGGGGGGGGGGGGGGGGGGG
>JBAMHX010000024.1:5368975-5384691 GCA_037177515.1 Pseudomugil tenellus
GGGGGGGGGGGGGGGGGGGGGGGGGAACTGACGCTGGCGTTTTTTAAAGGGGTCCCTTTGGGCCACCAACCAAAAAAGACCGTCCTCCCACTTTTTTCCCCCCCCCCCCCCCCCCCCCCCGTCTCCTGTTGCCCTCCTAATCTTGGGTTGTCCTATTCCCTTCATCCGCTAACGTCTTGTGTCTTTCAAGGTCTGCTTGACAGATTTGCCTTTTTTTTTTTTTTTTTTTTTTTTTTTTTGCCCACCATGCATTTAAGTTTTGTTTGGACATTTTGAAGAACAGATAGGGAGAGGTGGAAGTCCTCCCTCAGGAAGTTTTGAAGTAACCACAATTCTCTTATAACAATATAACAATAGTATGAATACACACATTTCTGCCTTTTCTGTGTCAATTTATGGTGGGAATATTTTTTCTTCAAACAGAAGAAAGCCACAAAAACCAGGCGTTGGTTGGCAGTTTAAAGCACACTGAAATAAAGCTCACAGAAATCTGTTTATACAGAGCTCATTTAATATTTTCCCTGCTGAGTCAACTCAGATGATTTATTCTTCTGTCAACCGTGCTCTCTTTTGTGTTTCTGGAATCTATACGCCTACATAATTGTCTGGCAAACCACAGTCCTTTAACCTCAGTCCCCTGTCCCTAAACAAGCACGAACAAACAGAAAGAATGAGGACAGCGGAGTTCAGATATATTTTTGGTAATGGGTAATTTTCTGTATTACGAGGCAAGAACCAGACACTCCAGGGCCTTCTTCCAGACCACTGAAGGATGCTTGAGAAAGGAAGAATTTAACCAGGGCATTTTTCAGGGCTGCTTCAAGCAAATTCTGAAAATAAACAAAAGACTGTGACCTTCACATGATTCATCTCATTTTGCAAGACAGACACGGGAAAATAAACTCAAACGAAAGAGCTGTCCATTACATTTATGGTCCAGAAAACAATTACTGAGTAGTTAATTACTTTCTATTGTCGCTTCAAAAATGTGAAAACAATGAGAGTGCATAAAGGCCATTACTATTGTAAAAAAAGGCATCGGAAGCTGCATACTTACACCATATTTTTGCAGCATCTGAGAGAGTGCTGCTCATGTCCTCAAAAGCTCAACCAGCCTTGTTGTTGATAACAATGCTGCCTGGCATGCAGCCAGCTTTTACCCTACAAAATGTCACCATTTGTCCTGACTTGACAGATTTCACATTCTGGGTGAAAACAAGTATTAAGAAAGAAAGGAAAAAAAAAACAGGTCCCACCAGCTTGGCCTACTGTAACATCTCTGACCTTCTTCACACAGCGCTGACTACCATATGTTATTTGATCTTTGAATAAAAAGGGCTCACTCATCCAGCAATGACAAGCCATTTGCTTTTACTTTTGTTCATTCTGTCTGTTTGGAAATACATAAAGCAACACACACACAAATACAGCACATAAACACAAACTGAATGTCAGCATTATCATACATCAGGTCATTACTTCTCTAGCTGTTCAGGTAACCAAAACAATCATGTTCTGCTTGAGGAAGACACTAATTAACACTTTATGATCAAAAACACCATGCTCCTGTTTTATCCATCAATAACAAGTTACGGTCATGGTACTTTCTGCACCTGTATATCTGAGCTCCATCTGTATTTAAAGATGCCATTCTGGAGCTTTTTTTATAAGGTTGTAATGGGAATAGCATATAGAAACTGGCTACCAGAGCTATGAGAGGGGGACATGGAAATAAATTAATTATTGTCTCTATCTAACCACTTCATCATGAACGTTTATTATTGTTGCGACCTGCACAGGGTTTGAATCACAGACCTTTTCACCTCCTACACCTTGTCCAGATCCTTTAAGTCCACTGACTTGGGCCTGCAAGCAGTACACAGCTCAAAATTCAAACTCAAGGGTGACGGTGCCTTTTTTCACTTGCAGCCCGCAGACAATGGAGCAACCCCCCTCCCCCGTTACCAGATCTGACTCTTTTTAAGCTGGGATCCAAGCAATAGACTCTTCTCATGAGTCTTTGAATCATACTTTGACCTCCTTTTCACCCATTCTGTATAGTTTCCTTCTATTACTGCAACTGTTCAGCATTTTGGGTCAATGTGAGTTTTTTTTTTTTTTTTATGTGCTTTATAAATAAACTTGACAGAGCAACTTATGAACCATTGTAATCATATAAAGAAAAAAATTACATCATCTTAAAGCTATGAAAGAAGAGAAGTAAAGTGATTCCCATATCTGTATCATCTGGCAGTATTTACAGCTCCTATAAATACTAAGATAAGAGCAGAACTTTAAATGGTTATCGTAAAACTAGCTTTTTAAAAGGAAGCCTGACTAAATTGACTTGTACAGCTTTTTAGATTAATATTATTTTATACAGATGTACAACTCAACATTTCTGCTGCCCCTTTACTTATTTATTTTTAATTTCTCATTTTTTTTATTGAGCTATTTGTCATTTATACTATAATGGTGTGGTCTGCATTGCAAAGCATTATGGGTAACAATGATTTAAAGTGGGGTTTTTTTTAGCTCTAATGACCCTGCTTTTTGGACATTACATTGGTAAAAATGTGATTTCTATTCATCCTTTTCTAATTTGAACCGAAGCATAGCAACAGAAGTCAGCCAAAGCTCATTTTAGAAAATTGACCCTAAAATGAAAAAGATCAAAGCGGTGGGAGGTTCGAGCGATGCATCACTGCTTACTACCACAAGAAGAATTATGAATCAGCTTTTCAATGCAAACATAGATAAGTTTTATCCTGCTGCAAGCCGGAGAGCCTCATACGTGAACCAATGACTTTAGATTCCTAAATCTGTCTATATTGTTCATTCTGGTACAATTGTTCTGCTTTTTTTATGTGTTTTGATTGGTGATACTTCTAGAGAAGATTGCAATCCTGAAACTACTTCTCCAAATCTTGTTGTAAGTTACAACTAAATAAAAAAAGCGACCATCCATTGTCAGGGCACATAAAGCAGAACAAGGACTGATGATGGACACAAGTAAATAATGTCAAAACATCACATTTTCTTTCCTATATGTCCTTAAACTCACTAAAGAATTGCCCTGTGTCTCCAATAAGCAGCTTAGTGTGAACCACTTGGAAAATCAACTGTTTACTCTCAACTTCTTTCCACTATACATACACCGAAACATATTTTCTGTTATTATACAGATTTATTTACATCTTACTCTTACACAGCAGCTTGTTTACATCTGTTTCTCCCCACTTACTTTGTGCCTTTTTCCTCCATCCTGTCTTTATACATATACAAGCTTATATACACACCACCATGTTCCCTCACTGATCCCCTTTTGAAAACCACTTAATTGGAAAGGCCTGTGAGGCACACATGTCCTTCCTCCCCCATCTCTGGTGCGCATACACACACACACACTTCTAACCAATCCCTTTTTTTCTCCTTTCTTTCCACCAACTCAGTCCCTTTTAAACCACATCTTATCTTGTGTCTCTGTGCTCTACCTGACTAATTACACAGAGATTAGAGGTGGTGGTGCGGTGTGGTAAACAACACAACAGCTGTAATGACATTAATATTCATCTAGCTATTAATATAAGGAGTACAGCTCAAGTAGGAAAAATGCATGAACAAGCTACGGAATGGACATTAGCAAAAAGAGTTCTGAATTGTTTAACAATGACATGCTTAACAGGACGATGCAACTATAATTAAGTGAAAACTATCTAAGAAACACAAAGTTCACTGGTTTAAGAGACCCGGGGAGAGCTCATATGCTCATTAGCAACAGGTCTTTAAACATTTATGTGGGAGGGTAGCTGCTACAAGCACCCGCATGTCAATGACCATTAACAACTTGACAATATGTACCCGCATTTTTTTGGGAGGTCATCACAAAGGCAACAACCATCCAAAGGATTTAAAAAAAGAACTGAAGGATAACAAGACTGTATCTACATTTATAAAGAAAATAGTTGCTTTGCCCCTGATTTAAGCTACAGACACAGCAAGAAATCACTAAACTTTAACTGGTCTCAACCCAAACTTATCTGCCTGCCTGAACTTTCTGAGCTCATTAAGAGGAACTTCTGGAGCTTCATTAAAACCAAATGGCATGACTTTCCTTTTGTCTGTTTTCTGGGAGTGACCCAGAGTGTACTGTTGTTAAATCTTCCCCTCAGACACACACATAAACACATTGAACACTAGGAGTGTTGACTTGGTGGTGAATTTTCAGACACAAACCCCCAACCTACTTACCCTTACAGCCGGGAGTGGAACTGCATGCCCGGCCCGAGAAACTGTGGCAGTATTGATATGCTATTTATAATTTCTTTTTGCATATATTACATTATTCAAAATGGGAAAGAGCAGAGGAGAAACGGGAGAACGGCCAGAGGCAAGCTAGTTTGTTTACAGTGCCTAGCAAGACTTATTGGATTTGTTTTGCTCTCTCTCAGTTCTCATTAAGACCAGGGATCACAAAGTCAAGCTAATGAAGGTGAGGATGTTGTGTGCACTGTTTTGTGTGTGTGGGAGTATTTTGTGTACTGACAAATCCTTGTCATCAGGGCTCATAGGGATGACAGGCTTTTGTCATTGGCAGTAGGCGAACACTGTGACCAAATACTCACAGATCAAGTGTCTGTGGACTGACTGAGACCAGGACTAATGACAGCAGGGAGACTGAAATACTGTGGCCCACATGCTGTTAATTGGCTTAACATCTGAAGTGGACATGCATGATTTGGCAGTTAAAGGTGCACACTCCATGACATGGCGGTTTAATGTTGTTGTGTATTGGATGTTGCTTCTTTCGGCACCTCAATGCACTTATGCAAAAGATAATCCAACAAATAGTAGCTTTGTTCATGTTGCATGGACCATATGCATCATTATCTTTGTGAATGGTGTTCAATATATAATAGACATTACTCCATGTAGAAACACTATGTAATACTTCTTCCTGTCTAAAACAAAAATTTGATATCAGCATTTTTATGCTAAAAAGCTGGTTTGAAAAACCAATTATTTTCATAAATGTACATCAAAATGGGGGTGGGGGTGTGGAAACAACCTTTTAAATTCTGATCAACCCTTAAGCTTTCTGAAAAGCTCACTTAGCTTTGGGTTTGTACTTTATAGTTCTGCTTTATTTTTCTTCTATATTCACTAGTTAACTAACACGGTGGCAAAAACAGCCCTAAGTATAGCAGAAGAAGCCATTTTCAGTTTTTTTCTAGACCATGTGCTCGCTTCCAGATTGGCTTTGGATCCCTATGATCCCAATCTCTCCTTTTACATTTTATCTGCAGTGCTAAGGCCATCCACATTTCAGGCTCATTATCATACATAAATCATGGTATAAATAGATGTTACAAAAAAAATGTATTGCATCCAATATGTATATGTCAAACTTTGATGTCCTTAACTGACATTTCCAAAATGGGATTCTGAGCTATTATGTTCAACAACTGAGCAAAACAACACGTTATCTTTCTTTGAGACTTTAACTCTTATTTGATAGAAAGTGTTGTCTCTTAAACATTGTCATCCTCAAGTCAACGAACCAAAACACAGCTTACATTCCAAACTAGAAAGCCATTTCACTTATCAGCTCTCCCCATCAGCCACTAAATTACAGGAAATGTCTGCCAAATGCATCTAAATCCTGACCACTCTCACTTTGCCAAACCGTCCAGCTTTCACTGCTGTGCAGAGAATTAAAAAAAAAAAAATGAAAACAGTATCCACTTATAGTTTTTACAGGAAAGAGTGTTGATTACTGCAATAGAACGATTGTTTATTGGGATACCATCTTCTGATTTATTCATGTCAGCTGAGCAGCTGATTGAAAGGAATCAGATCGGAAGTAGAAGGCGGTGCAGCTATTTTCCTTTGTATTACAAAATCTTCTTTAAGTCTTTCTTTCATTTTGTAAGTAACTTGTGAACAGACTCCTGCAGGTCATTATTGCCAGGTTCAATACAGCAATCATTTCTTAAAAATGGTAAACTTTCCTTTTGTCATGTACCTCTGAATCTCAGGTCCACAGGAGCCATTTGAAGATTTGAGATTTAATCAAGGAATAGCAGGACGAGTAGAAAGCCTCATCCTAATCAGAGTTGAGAGTTATTATACTCATGCTGCTTTCCTCTACAGATCAACCCAGTATATTCCTCTCCATCATTTTACATCAAAACCAACCTCTTCCTGTGCAGCCATTTGAAAGGGGACAGACTGGTGGGTTGGTAAAGAGCCCACCTTGGGGTCACCAATCATGTAGATGACTTGTACATAACTCTGTCATCTCCTGACATCACTCCCTTGAAATGGGAGAGAAATGGCAGGCATAAATCGCAACCAGACGCCGCCCAATCAATACACCACCAAGCTGACTGACATGTCATTTGTCATAGGAGACATGTTCGCTTTGATGTACCCACCGAAGATGCACCAATTTCCGTTATTTCATCGTTTCTGTAAATTCCTGCCATACCACGGTAAGCAAGCATAGCTCTAAGTTGCACAATGTTCATAATAAATGTCAGTTCACAATGTAAGAACTCTGATCAGTCACGATAAACTGGTTTCTTGCCAAATCCTCTTCATACTTTTCTGTCTTTGAACTTAGCCACGTACTTCATCATGTGTTTAAAAAAGTCAGCTTTTTTTAGAGCAATAACTTTAAAATGATAACAAAACATTGATGTAGAAATAATGAATTATTTTATCATGTCTGTGATCATAAAGGGAGTGGGGGTATGCAGTGCTCTGCTATTATTTTAAGTACCTAATGTTTAATTTTCAAATGACTGAAGTAACGCAATTTTCTCAGATTCGCTTTCCACCAAGACAGCCTAAAATAATCAGCCAGCACATACAGCACAGTCTGCCTATGCGACTCTACACAGAGAAAGAAGACACCGGAGAACCCCAATTCTACAGAATGCCACTGGACAAAAAAATAAGGCAAATTCAATAAATCATTATAGAGAAAAAGTCTATGCAGTGGACATACTTTATTTTTTAGTGGTCAGTGGAGTTACTTCCTAATTGCCTCCACTTCCACTGGGTTACAGAAGTTAAATGCCCTGCACATTCATCTTGTGTAATCTATTAATGCAGCTTAATAATTGATACACCGTGTCTTTGTGGTCTTGGCTCATAATCAATTAGTAATTTTAATAAAAGGGGCAAGAAGTCAGACGAGAGGGTTTTCTAAGAAGTTCATAGAACCAGACACCCTAGACAATACTTAATAGCCATAGCTCGAGTGTGACCCCATATGCACTCAAGGAAAATCATTAGCTTTAAGTTTTGAATGCTAGATTTATCTGAAAACCATCCATATAAAACTATCAGTCCTGAGATTGCCCTCTCTAACTGGCAAAGATCCCACAGTTCAGTTGTTGCATTATGAGTTTGGTGATGATAATGAGACATCTTAAGTTGTATCCTTTCAGGAAATCGCTTAGTATACACATCAATCTAAATGTCAGCTATAATGATTTGACTTACAGGTGTTCAAAACAAAGATTGTGAATTTTTCAGCTGATTCTTAGGAGATGTATGCAGCCAAACAAACATTAATTACTTAAACAATGATTCTTGTCTCATTATCTACCATACATTACCAGCTGCAGCTGAATCTTTTGGAAAGGTTAATGAAGAATGGAGTGATATGAGGGCCTCCCACACCTCCTGCCATTCCTCAGGTATGCCATGTATTTGCATATGCATTGATGTGCATGCATCCCATCAGGTGGCTGCAACAGACACAAGAGTGCCTGCCATTTCTTAATTATTGATAATGAAGCCTGTGGAGACGGAGACGAAAGATGAAAGGTGATGGGAGAAGTGGCAACTGTTGCAGTCAGTCAGACATGATAACAGTACAAGTCCGGATAGCACTATGATAACAACAATTATAGGAAGATACTCTTGAAAGCCACAACAATGCTCATACTTCTATATTCAGAAAGTTTAGGAGTGTATAATCATCTTCATCACAAACATCTTTTGTTTTCATGAGTTAAACCATGAAACTCAAACCCCTTCATCATCACCAAAGTTTCCACATCTAAAAAACTATATTCATCCATGTTTTCTACTCTGCTGGTTTCACAAAACCTAAATTGCACTGTCATTCTAACCAAGCCATGAATAATTCTGACAGAGTTTGGAGGGGTGCTGCGATGGGAAGAAAACTCACAAAAAGAAATGTGTGCAAATGCACAACACCCTTTGTGCCACATCAACCAGTTCTTGTGACCTTCCCTTCCTTGACGAGACAGTTTTACATCCCAAGTCTCATTAAATCTCCTGAGGTTTAGAGCCATGATAAAGCAAACAAATGGCTCGTAATCACAGTAGTAATAAGCAGAGGGGTGGTCATTAGAGATGCTATTTATCCCATATGGGATGCCTCATCAAGAGCAGGAGAACCTTCTCTTATTGTGCCAGAGTGACTTATCATCTCTGGCATGGAAGCAGTGGATTGTCCTTGTCTGTATCTGTGGTAGGGGTTTATTTGCGGGCTGGACACCCACCTGCCTTTCTTGCATCCCTTTTATTAAATGTGGTCTGTGTTTACTAACATCAATATAAACGTATTCACATTAGAGATGCACAATAAATAAAGAGTTTGTGATTATTGTAATATCAACAATGTTACAATCATGAAAAGGACCAGGACAAGTGTTTTAATAAATCGTTAAAAGTACCAGTAAATGCATTGTTTTGGGTAACTGTCTTTTGGAACCCTTAGTGTATAGAGTGTGAACTCCAATTTTTGGCATCTCTACATATGCTTTACTTTTTTGTCTTTTTTTATTGTTTGTACAAAGATAAATAATGACCTGGCTGTTGTGTTGTGCTGAATAAATATTGCTTTGCCAAGGAGAGCTCTATATGCATAAGGATCCTCTTGATAATCTTTTGATTTATTTAAATATATTGCTTTATCCTATTTACTGGGAATTATGGAAAAAGGAAGAGTAGTGCAGATAAGTAAACAGGAATGGAGGATCAAGAAACAGACACAAACACTGGATGAAAACAACAACCCTTCAGTCAAACCTAACACCAGACAACCAACTGCTACCTGTAGGGAAACACAACAGAGAATTTCTTACAGCTTTGACAAGTAAGCTAGGCAGAAATACAACAGAGGCTTACAAAAGTCACCAAAAAGTAACAACCAAAATAACAAATGCTGACCCATAACAATAGGAATAAATAAACCTAAACAAGAGTGGCTCTTAGTGTATGAACCAACTGAGCAGCCTAGTAACGGTGTCAGCATACTGAGTGGGGATGAGTAGTGACAAGATACAAGCGCGATCATGCAAATCTGACCTGGCCTCCACAGAGGCTAGAGGCAGACAATGGCGGCCCAGAGACCAGGGCGACTGGCAGCAATCCTGGAGCACTGACCCCAGCCAGCCCACTACAAGGACTAACTTTGACCCACCCAGAGCCCTGTGCAGTCTTGGGGATCGGTTAAGATCAGCAGCTGCCTACCCTGCCAGGCACCAGCCTCCCAGGGTGGTCAGGCTTCACTTTTGAATAACCAGAGTTTGCTGTTAGTTTGGATACATAGGGCTGGGTGACCAAACTAAAATGGAACTAATGTTGCTCTCAGTAATAAGAATGAAACATTTTCAGTTGTTTCACTGACGGAGTCAATATCGTGTCCCAAAGCCAATGTGTCTGCGTATGACAATGAATTATCTTTGTGTTGTCCCAAAATGGAATTTATTTATTTATTTTGTCCCATCCAAAATAGCAATGTCTTCATCTACCAAGAAAGCTGCACGCACCTCAATTATTCGGCCAATCTTTGTCAGTGTATAGTGAGTGGCCCACATAAAGCCAGATAAATCTCTCCCACCTATATGCAGACATACAGCCAATCAATATGTGCAGAAGAAAGCTTTGTTAGGGCACAGCGTTCAAATGTGAGCATGAGTTTAAAAGTTCCAATTACATCTCATGCAAAAATGTGGCTATATTGTATGTTTATGGAGTCACATTATAATTGGGGCTGTGAGAAAAAGTTATCTTTAAGATGCTAAAAACATGGACAATTCAGTTAAAAAAATCTTACGAATTGTTTTTTTTTTATGACTAGAACTTTACTAACAGTAAAAGAATAATAAGCATACAGTTCCACACTAAGATCCAGGTACAAATAAAGACATGTGGACAGTAACAAACAAACCAAACCAACGTAAATAAGAATAATAACAGTGATGCCAATAACACGCATGTGAAATGTTACAGCCAACATAAATAAAAGTCAATTGAGTCAACTCCTTGAGGTGGAAATGTCATTGACCCGTGTAGGAGAAGTAGCAGGTCCATTTGTCATTATAGTCATCTACTTTATGATAATCGTTCAAACGCTGCCAGTTGACCCAGAGAGGTGTGCCACTGGGGAAAGGTTGGAGTAAATGGGGCCTTCCACTCTCTTACTAAAAGTTTTCTCCTGAGCATAACGGTAGTTTGAGCCCACTGAGCAAGTGAGGAGGGCAAATTTTCCAAAACAGAGGGATCCCCTAATACATAAAGCCTGTTAGCAAAGGGAATGTCCTGACCAACAACCTTCTCCACTATGGTGTGAACAGAAGACCAATATTCCTGAACTTTGGGGCATTCCCAGAGCAAGTGCAAAAGTGTGCCACTATCATCCTGGCACTTCCAACAGGCAGCAGTGTCCGCTAATCCCACCTTATGTAGCCTAGAAGGCGTCCAGTATACTCGGTTTATCTTAAATCTTAAATTTGACCAATCTTGTCCGTAATTCTCGCAACATTTTTTTAAAATTATTTTTAAGAAGTCTATCCCACTCATCGTCTTTAAAGCCGTGCTTTAAATCAGTTTCCCATGTTCTTTTAAGGGACAGTGTATTAAGATCAAGAGCTGACAATAACATTTTATAATGTTGTGATGTGACTGGTTGTGAGGAGCAAGGTTATTAGATAAGTTATAAAGTAGTGTAAAAGGTAATGAAGCACTGGGTCTGATACATAAAGAATAATATCATCTCCATACAACATAATTTTGTGACAATTTTCTCCTACGCATATACCTGGGAATGTAATCTCTTTCCAAATAGCAACTGCCAGCGGTTCGAGGGCCAAGGCAAAAACAATCAGGGAAAGGGGATCCCCCTGCCTACAGTAGTTCAAATGGAGGCCCAATTATACCATTTGTAAGTACAGAAGCCTTGGGATGTGCGTATATGAGCTTAATCCAATTAATAAAGTTTGTACTAAAGCCAAAACACTCCAAAGTAGTGAATAAGTACTGCCATTCAACTCTGTTGAATGCCTTTTTGGCATCCAACGATATGGCAGCCATAGGTGACTGATTGTCCTGAACTGCCCACATAATATCAATCAGCCTCCTAATGTTGTTGGTAGAAGAGCGTGATCGTATAAATCCAACCTGATCTGCATGTATAAGAGAGGTCGTAAGAGGTCAAACTTATTGGTCTGTTACTTTTATAATCGGAGGGGTCTTTGTCTTTTTTCAAATAAGCGTAATTATGGCCTCTGACAAAGAGGGTGGGAGCATTCCACTTTTAAAAGACTCATTGTAAGTGTTTAGGAGCAAAGGTGCCAATTCTTTAGGAAAGGATTTAAAAAAATTGACTATAAAGCCATCTAAGCCTGGAGCCTTACTTGAAGGAAGGTGTTTAATCATGCCAACTATCTCTTCGATAGTAATGGGTGAGTCCAGATTTTTGAGCTGATCTGCTGTAATCTTGGGAAGATGCAGATTTTGCAGAAAATTTTTAATGCCATCCTCTGAAGCATTTAACCCAGAGCTATAGAGGTCCTTATAGAAGTTGCTAAATGCAACATTAATTCTCTGTGGGTCAGAGGAGATGTCAATCACCATCTTTAATGACTGAGATAGTGCTCATGGCTTCCCTCTGCTTAACATAAATTGCCAGGAGCCTACCGGCATTATGTCCCTCTTCGAAATACTTTTGTCTAGCACAAAATAGAGAAAATTCTGCTTTCTGTGACAAGATTGCATTAAATTCATATTTAAGTTTGGTCAGTTTGTTCAAGTTTGATAAAGAGGCATCTCTTTTAATATTTGATTCAGTAATTTCAATCTGCTGTTCAAGATTTTGGAGCTTTTTAAAAGAGGCATGCTGAATAATGTGACCTCTTAGAAATGCTTTTAATGCCTCCCATGCCACACCAGCTGAAGGGGCAGTAGGTACATTAGTTTCTATGTAAAGATTAATCTGTGATTTAAGAGACTCTTTAAATGTTTCATCGAATAGAAGGCTAGAGTTTAGTCTCCATCTAGGGGTTCTAACAGTAGTGTTAAATGCCAGCATGTGGATGTACACAGGGCTATGGTCCGAGAAAATTATGTTGCCAATAATGCTAGATGCAACAGCTGAGATTAGTGACTGGGACACTAGAAAAAATCTATTCTCGAAAATGAATGAGAAGTAAAAAATGTATAGTCCCTTGAGGAAGGATTTTTTTAACCGCTAAACATCTACGAGAGCACAGGACTCGGACATCCCCTTAAGAGCTGCGTGGGCCCTGGACAGGCGCACCAATCTAGAACTACGATCAAGAATTGGGTCCATAACCTCATTAAAATCACCTCCAAAGATGATAGGATAATCTCCCATATCCATTATTTTCTTCTCAAGTTGTCCGAATAACGCTGAGTCATCGACATTCGGAGCATATGCATTAGCTAAAATAATGATATTCCCTTACATTTCGTATAACATCAATAACAGTCTTCCAGCTTCATCCTATCTCTGTTTAAGACAATTAAACTGTTAGTGTTTGCTAATCAGTGTTGCTACCCCTCTGCTTTTGCTATTGCCACTGGTTGCACCCACAAAGTCCACGTAACCAGCACACATCCTCTGTGAATCCTGTAGTGACAAATGTGTCTCCTGGACAAAGACGATGTCACACTTCGTGGTTTTAATAAAATATATTACTCTTCTTTTCTTAACAGTGTTGTTAAAGCCTTTGACGTTCCAGCTTATAAAGTTCAAGTTAGTATTACTAATTGGTATTGTGTGGGACTCATACAAAGCAAAATATGCTGTAATCTACCACTCAACCTTGATATCTATGGCACCAAAGAGTAAACTAATAACATAAACATACCTGACAAACATGTCAGAACAAAACCCAAATAGTGTCTTTGAAGCCAGTCACTAATTCTACACTCACTAAGGTCCGCGATTGTACACTTTACTCCCGCTGCATTTGGGCCAGGTGTGAATAATATTAAAAGGAAAAAAATAAATAAATAAAGAAGTGTGCACTCTCAATTTCTAGCCCCTTGGAGAAGTCTATGTAAAAACCATGGATATGACTCCTTCAAAAAACTGTACAGCATCATTCTTCTTGCAGCGCAGAATATTTCTTTGTTCCCTATTTTCAATGTTGTCTAGCTACTGCTGGAGTACTTCAACTTCAGTGGCAGTAGCCGCTGGGTTAGCTTTTTGCTTCTCGTAATCATCTTCCAAAAAACACAGCCGGTTCTCCACCTCGCCAATCTGGTCAGCAATATCGGCCAACCTACTCTCTGTGGCTCTCGTGCTAATCCGTATTTCCTCCCGTTTCTTATTGTGGCCATCAGATTTATCCACTATAACAGCTGAGAGCCTTCCTTCACCACCTCACCGGGGATATGCCTCGCTGCCACCCCGGCCTCTTCAAAGTCATCACTGCCACGCAATGGCGAGGCCTTCTGGCTAGCTTGATTAGCACTAGCACTAGCTGCTTCGCACGTTCTACTTCCCCCAGCCCCAGAGCTAGATTTGGTGGAGTTTCTGGTGACGTTCAGAATGGTAACAGCAGAAATATAATATCCAACAATAAATGACACAAATTTCACAATTTTCTGTTGCAGTTTAGGTTGAAATATATACTGGGTAGGCGCGGGTCGCTCTCAAGCAGCCAAACTTGCCAAGCGCGTCACGTGACTCAAAAACATTTTAAGAATTATTAACTAAAGGCTCAATGTTGAGGACAAGCAAAAGGTGGAAACTTGAACTGTTAAGATCTTAAAATTTTCTGTGCAATTCTCTACTTTGGTTTGCTTGCAAATGTAAATGTAAATGGAGTCAGAATGCTTTATAAAACCCAGTGGAACTTGTGTCCACACTGTTGCTTCATAACAATAAAAAGGAAAAGATACAGATAAAATCTCAATAAAAATAATTACAAAATGAGTTATAATATCTAACACATACAGAATCCTTACAGGGATTCAGATTTCAAGAATCAATTCAATTTCTATTCTCAATATTTAGAATTGATTTTTCACAATTCAATCCAATTCGTTCTGATCAGATATGGATTTTGTTTAGTATTATTAAAATCTTTTTGGCTTTTGGTTAAATTATATGTATATATAGTTTATAAAACCCATTAATACTAAGATTATATTGACATTTAAAAAAAACAAAAAACAATAGCCCTAAATGTGTGTGCAAACATAAAGCATTAGAACTAAATGAAAAAAATTAAAACAACAAAACATGTTGATGCATGGTGTTTTACTGTCTTAGATCTGTGGCCATGGAGATAACCATCACATTCCACAAGGGAAATGTATTAAATAAATCGATCTTTGGATTTATGGATCGATCTTTAGGAATTGATATGAGAATCGATTCAGAATCTATTGATTGATCTTTTCAACACAGCCCTACCAGGGACTAATATGTAGAGTATTCTTAATATGATAGATGATAAAATGAATATAGTGCAAGCGTAGCCCTGTGATGGACTGGTGACCTGTCCAGACTGTACCCTGCCTCTTGCCTCGATCTTTCTTTTAAATATTGACAACGTTCTTCTCTCCAACACCACCCTGAGAGAGTCTAGCTACATCCGCACTACCCTGCTGGCCTTGCTGATCAGTTTGTTCAGTTTGTGTCTGCAACCCTCAGCCTGCTGCCAGAGCATGCAACAGCATAGACAACAGCATTGGCTACTACAGACTCTTAAAACATCCCAAGCAGTGTTTGGCAGAAGTTAAACTACATTAGCCACCTAAAAAAAAAAACACACAGATCTGGCCCTTCTTGTAAAGTGCAGTAGCGTTCTGAACATAATCCAGTTTATTGTCAATATGTACTCCAAGGATTTTGTAGACCTTCACTACTTCCACACAGACTGTACAACGCCACAGGTGTTGCTGGTTATTTTTATCACCTAAAATCCACAATCTGTTCTTTAGACTGTGTCACATTAAGTTGTAGATTATTCTGCTCATACCATGTGACAAAGAAGTTCACAACATCACAAAATTCTATCCCATCACCTCCACTGATCATCCAACTAGAGCAGAGTCATCAGAAAATTTCTGAAGGTGGCAGGTCTCTGTGCAGTAGCTGAAATCAGTTGCAAAGAGGGTGAAAAGAAAAGGGGGAGGACAGACCTTTGTGGTGCTCCAGTGCTGTTGAGCACTGTATGCAACACACATTCTACAGACGCAAACCAGTCAATGGAAACAGAAATTGCCCTGCCCTAACCAATAGCTAAGCATGTCCTTTTTTTTATTTATCTGTAATGACAAATATGCAAAAACATGTAACATGTTTTCATTGTAAAGTATTAAAAGCAAAGTCATCATACTGGAAAAAAGATGCATTAATCCTTTTATAATTGCATTGAAACCACCTGAATTACAATCAAATCAAATTGTGTATA
>JBAMHX010000024.1:5384791-5395242 GCA_037177515.1 Pseudomugil tenellus
ATTGGCTGATTGGAAATTAAGTGTTAATGAGCAGTTGGGCAGGTGTACCTAATAAAGTGGCCGGTGAGTGTATATATCATGTATAAATACCATAAAGCTTTTGTACCCTCGAAATTGGAAGGTAAACGTTGTCCAACTGAATGACATTCTCATTAGGTATAACCTTGGTGGCATTATGCATGATACATTTGTTCTGTAATTAGTGTTGGCTATCAAGCATGCGTAGTTTTCTTTCATTATACTGGTAAAACAGAGTGGTAGGAACCATGTACAAAACAAACTTCTTTTTTTAAAAGTCAAAGACTCGATTTTTTCGGTGAATGTGGACTGCTTGTTTCAGATGTCTTAAAATAATAATCACTGCAAGACGGTCAAAAAAAAAAATCACAATGCAGAAACAATACATGATAAATAAATTATACACCTCCAAGAGATTTGTGCAGCAGTTTCTTTGTATTTCTGATCTCCTCTAGTGGGAAAAAAAAAAATCCAAACTCACTCTTGATCTTTTTTGTTATTGGTAGTCTTGACTGATAGCTGGAGAAGAGTGAACAGACAAAAGTGCATAGTCTCCCTGCAAATCAGAACTTCTCCTTCATAACAAAACAGAATGCGAAAGAAGGTGAGATGAAAAATGAAACTGCTCTTCATAATGCAGTGGAAAAACATGTCAAGAGTAGCTCACTTTATTCATTATAAGGAGCAAATTTAGGGAAAAATATGAAACTTCAAATAATTGGATATTTCCTTAGTTCTTCAAGCATCACTGTTAAGCAATACAATAAAAAGCAAAAGAGAAAGAAAAGCAAAAACATTTCTGGCTGTCTAAATGTTTATTTTCTTTCATGGACTATATGTTTACTTATCCAATTTCAACATCTTCCAATTATAAGTCTCGCTATAAGTCGCTATAAGTCTCTAAAGCACTTGGACGTTTCTTGAGCTTTATAAAACACAACATTCATGGATAATAAAAATAAAACCAGAGAGAAAAGAACTCTTACCTTTATGTGGAGCCAGTCAAAGTGAGCAGCACCGAGGGAGAAAACAGAAACAGAGGACCACAATTAGATTAGGCACTGTGGTAAATTAACAAACCCAAATGAAATTTTCTTTCTTCTCATAATTAATCCAGCAATGTAACCCAACACACCTGAAAGAAATCAGTGTGGGCATGTGTAGCAGAACTTATCATTCTCTGCCAAATGCACATCACAGCGATTAACCAGACAAATCACATAGTTCTGGCTGCAAACTGAAAACGCATGATTAGCAATAATAAACAGACCACTGTAAAACACTATGAGTTGTGTTGGTTTTTATTTGCTTAATGATAATAGCGTACAAGGAGCTGATAGAGAAGCTGATGAAGCACAGAGATGGCAGAAAAAGCAGTAAAACAGCAAGAGGGACTTATAATGTAGACAGTGCTCCTGAATGCATGGTGACTGTTTGCTGCTTGCCACGAGACGGGGAGTCACTGAAATCTACAAGGGAGCATTGCAACAACGGTAACGTCATCTAAGACTCTAAACTTGGTTGGTGAATAGACATACATATCCTGATTCAGATGCACCAATAAAATGAGTAAAAACACCAGTAAGTTGCATCAAGATATTCAGATGCTCGGTAGCACTGGTAGCTTTTGAAGTACTTTTTTTTATATTTTAGATGAAAAATATGCACAATGCATTTCGTTTTCCTATCTACAACAATGTTATACCTTTATGTGAGCTGAAATACTGGAATACAAAGGGCGTAACACACCCTTTACTTCCGAATGGGTAAAACTAAAGTTAGCAAAGTAGCTACTTTCTTTACATTTTAAAATCCTGAGACTCTCTGGAACAGTGTTTCTCAATCCTGGTCCTCAAGTACACCTGCCCTGCATGTCTTAGAGGCAACCCTGCTTTAATATACCTGATTCAAATCAATAAACTTTCTTATCATGTTGTGTTCAGCTCGTTAATGACCATTAATTTCATTGTGTGTTAAAGCAGGGTTGCCTCTAAGACATACAGGGCATGGGTACTTGCAGACCAGGGTTAAGAAACACTGATCTAAAAAGACGCACTCCTGTGCAACAAGGCAGTTTGCTGTTATTTTGTAGACTTGTACATCTGCTGGTCCAATTATCTGCAGGAACATGATCTGTTTTTGTGGTAGCTGAAATGGAAAAACAAACAGGCTTTTAGAAGTTTTTGAAGTTGAAGTATAATTCTGTACTGGTACTTGTCCCAATCTAGCCCATGCAACTGGCTCAAGTGGGTCAAAAAGAAGGTTTTATTATGTTCTATGTTTAATATTCTGGGTAAAGTAGAATTTAGGCCAAACAATTTGGGCCATCAAAAGTGAGCACAGGTGTTTCATAATTAGTAACTATTTATGGATGCTAGTGTAATGTTTCTTTTGTAAGTTTGTATTAGGTTTTTAGAATGTTTTCTTTGCTTATTAATTAGCAGATTTTTTTTGCCAATAAATGAATTACTTAAACTGAAACGCATATTTCTGGTCTCAATAGTTGCAGTTTCCCTTTCCCACAACCAGTACCAGGATTTGTTTCTTTACCTCAAAGAGTGGGGGGTTCAGTGATACAATAATATAAAGGAATTACTGAGCAAGAAAAAATTAACTTAAACGGAAAAAAAAGAAAAATGATCATTGAGCAGCAGCGATAATTACCACAGTAACACAGAGTGTAGGCTAGAGTTATATCACAGTGCACAGCCACAGTAACCATAATGACCACACAGCAAGCTGAAGCAGTAATTGTGGTGGTACAACAAGGGGGTCCCGTCATGATTAATGAACCAGCAAAGAACTTAGCAGCAACTTTTATGTTGCTGATATTTTTATTTTATTTTTTGCAAAGTGTGCCATGTGGCAGCTGCACTAACACCAAACAAAACAGGTACATAACAGCTCACATAACTTTATAATTTGATGTTAAATAGGTGTAGAGGTCTAAATTAAATAAATGGGACATTTAGAGCGTCTCAACAGGCTTGTGGACAAATATAAATTAAGATGTTAATAGAAATCCAAAAGTTGAAACGTTTAAAAGACATCTGATAAACAACTAAATAATTTGTGACTTATGTTATATGTGTATGGGTTATGTATTTAGCAAACAATAGGAGGATGCTGAATTCATTTTGACAGAGTTGAGCATGCACTGCCATTTGCTAAACAACTTGCTCGATGGTTTCATTATAGCTCCATTAGCAGAGAATCAAAACTGAACTGAAGAAATCAGACAGATGATAACTGACGAGGAAAGAGACGCAGAGCGGGGTGATAGGGTGGAAAGAACTATTTAATGTTGAGTTGAATCGCACAAAGAGAGAGAGGGGTAAAAATGGGTGCTTTTATCTGGTCAGATTTCTAAATGATTCCAACTGTGGACTGAAGGGGAGTGGAGAGAGTCCATCCCATGTTTTACAGCCATCATCAAGGAACTGAACAGTTTCACCAGCAAAAATATGCTAAAGCAAAAGGCGGAGTAGGGTAAAATGAAAGATTTGCTGTGAAGCCGGTAATAAAACAAAGAGAAGTGAGGAAAATATCTGAATGACTCGCTCTAAACACAGCTTGTTCAATTTTCGGCTATTGAGAAGAGCGAGAAGTGTGAGGCGAGCTGAGCTCCAGATATATCCTCTGCCCAAGTGATCTGACAAATGGCAGCAGACATTTTGCTGCTCGCCCGTACCCACAAATCTTTGTCAGGCTGAACCACATCTGACACATTAGAGTCCATTTGTACCTGCTTTTTCACTCTCTTCCATGCATTCATATCCATTTTTAAAATGGCTCTCAGGGCTTCCGTCTAAATACATTACACAACATGTTATTCTTTCAGTTGCCAAACAGTTTAAACCGGACATTTTTGTTCCTCTGTGTGGAGACTCATGCAGGTTTAAATAAAATCCTCTTATTTCCCTAGTTCCTTATGCGTAATGTAACCACCAGAGTTTTTCATTTTCACTGTCAGCCGGAGTGATTACAGCGCATTAGTGCCGGCCATGCAGATAATGAAGAAACAATCCTGCCCCCCCAAACATTACTGTAAGCTAACTACTAGAAACTGTATGTTTCCTCCTGGAGATAATTTTCCTTCTCAGTTATGTTCAACAAAACACACTTTTCAGGATTCATCTTTACAGTGTCACCTCTGCTTCGGTCAGAGGGTAATTGGAAAAGCTTGAACTATAAAAAGTACTTCTGCTCAGTATCTATGTTAAAGTTTCAGCCAGTGAAGCCAATTGCAGTTCTCCTCATGGTAACAATCCAGCTTTATTGATCCCATTATTCCTATTTTATTTTATTTATTTTTTTTATTGTGGTGGTTCATGTCCAACAAAGTCCCACAAAAATGAAGACTTTGCTCTGCTGAGCACACCAACAAGCTTTATGATTGCTCTTTTGTGGATTAAATGGACTCATTTAGAGCAAGAAAAAAAAAAAATGCTCTGGACCATTTGTTTCCCTCAACCAACTTCTGTTTGCTTCTTTGTCATGTGAGGTCAAAGTCTGTGGCATCAAATAGAAAGTCTGAATGGTGCAGAGTTCACATATTTAATATATATTTACTTACGTTTTCTAGTTTCTAAACCTTACGATAAAGAATAGCATTGTAAGAAATTATCATTATCATGAACTGGATTATTTATGCAAGTTTAAAATAACTGAATATGTCCAGCAAATATTTTAATTAATAAGAAACTTTTGTGGGTAATTTTTTAAAATTAAGTTAAGACAGTTAATCAGACTGACATATTCTGCAGATGTTATAACATTTAAATTTATATACTAAAGCAAAATAAAAGACAATAAACTTCTCAAAAAGAAAAAGGAATTAGATAAAAATGCCTCACAGATTTTCTTCCTTAACAGAAAAACTCCACATTAAGCTCCCTTTCAGGTTTATTTCAGGTTTAGAATATCACATTAGGGTTTAATTATGTCTTCATGCGGACTTGTTTTTAAATATAAAATACATTTTCCCTCAGACTGGAGATAATTGAAGCTCATGTTATCACCTCGTATCAGGGCAGCTGTAGCTGCTCAGGCTGTTGTACAGATGTGTTAAACCAGCTGTCAAGCAAGTGTTGTGCAAAAGTATTAGGTCAAGAAAAAAAAGCAAGGAGTAGAAATGAGTTTATTCAGGAACATTTTTCCCTTTGATGCAAGTTTTGGTTCTGTGATTCTATAAACATGGAAAACAGGGATAGAGGGAGAAACCCAACATGTCCTCCTCAAGGCTGCATACTTTAGATCTCAGGTCTGTAAACTGAACTTTGCAGTAATTTATGAAGATTTAAAACAAGTGTCTTATATGGCAATCTCCAGGTAATGTCCATTAAATTTCATGTCTCTCTTGAATTTCACTTTCGGCAGATCACAGCTCTGCAAACAGACTGAGGCTGATGAAATGACAACAGATTCAACGTCGACATCAGGCGCGACAGCCAGACTCTGTGCCTGTTCCCACCACCAGATAATATGCTTAAGTCACCCTGACCTCCCCGTTGTGATCTAAAATCCAACTCTTCTTAGAAGCAGGGCTGAAATGTGTCTTTGTGACCTTAGTTAACAAATAAATGAATGAAGAAATAAATGAAGCTCGTCTCTAATCATGCACCAAATGCTGTTCTGCATGTTTCTAAACCACGTTCTCCACTTCAACTCCATAAATGCAGCATCAATTATTCATGTTTGAACACCTACTGCACAACATTCACAAATAATTCACGAAAAATTTTGTATTTTCAAGTTTACATCCTCTCTGTTTGTGGATAACATAGTGTTTACGTTCACATGCATATTTGTGTCGGCGCAGGGAGGGGAACATCTCAGCATAAATTTTAGCTAAAAGGCAGTGTGCATTTCAGTATTTCATAAAGAATTTGCACAAGTATTCATCAGTTCATTTGTAATTATGTTGCTTTTTGTCAGCGGGCAGACGCACCTGCACAGCACACACTCACAGTCTCCTACAGTTAACGCCAACTGACAGGGTTCTCTGCCACCTTTATGCATTTTCATCTCAGGACTTCTGAGAGCTGTTATTGCATCTATCTCTCGATTACCCAAGACACCAACATGCCTCAATTACAATATCAGTCAAGGATAATTAATCTTTCTATGAAGAGAAAAGACAGATGATTCAGTGGAGGAAGAGTGTGAGTATAAAAGGAGGCAACGGGAAGGGAGGGGGTGTGGGGGTACTGGAATTATGTGTGTTTCAGATATTCATTTTTATTTTGATAGGACTCATCTTATGATGAAGTTGACATAATTGATGCTGCTTAAATACGGCCTCCCGTGCCAAACTGATGTGAAAATATTTGCATTACAAAACTTTCCTTGATGAACTAAAACTCATTTTCAGGCAAACTGCTGAATGTGCTGAGAAAGATTTGATTAATTACTACAAGGTTGTCTTTTTTTCTCTCCTACTTCCTTGAAAAACATCCCCATAATCCTTGCAAAACCAGCACTACGCACACACACACATAATGAGGGTATTAGTACGCCTTTGCCAAGCAATACTTCCTCAGATTTTGTTAACAAAGTGTCAAACATTTAGGCAGATCACCAATCCAAGTTGAGATGAAGCAGCAGAGATGAAAGGCTGCATCTCTAAAGTCTGTTTTCATTTACGCTCGTACTCAAAATGAGGCTGAAATTTAAATGAGGTCATAGTTTTAAGTTCAGATTTTTGCACAGTATTATGATTCTTTACAAATATCATAAATCACCGTTGAGCTAATTATTTCCTGAAATTTCGGGATTCCACAACATAAAACATGACTTAGGAAGGAATCTGTGGTTGCCCTCAGATGATAGAGGATCAAAGTATCATAGCATCAGGATAACCAGATGGTGAGAACACTTGATATATAGATACTGCAATTACCCCCCAACACACACACACACTTATTTATTTTGTTTTTCTTTTTTTTTAATTATCAGTTATAATACACTCTGTGGAAAAAAGTGAATATGATTCAAAGCTGCAGTGAGAAATCTGCATAACAAGGAGATTGAAATAAGGTTGCAGTTTATAAATGGCATCCTTGCAAAAGGTCAGCACATCTACAGAGAGCCATTAGCCATCTACAGAGGAAAGGGAGGTATTATTTTGCAGTGGCTTATCTATACACTTAGATAAAAAGAATAATGTCATTTGACACAATCTAAAGGACACAATGTGAAAACAACTCTGAGAAAGGAATTATATCTTATGCAGAATCATCATAATACAAACACACCTGGCGACAGTGCAAAATTACAGTGTACATGATGAAGGACGGAGCATTGAGCCGCATGCATTAGCATTACAAAAGTAGGAGTCGGTTAAGGTTAAGGTTACAACTAGCCAGTCTTTCATGTTCTGCCAAATGCGGATCTCTGCCAAACTGATTTCTCCATCACAGCAACACTTTTTTTAAAGTTCAGTTTCCATCCGTGCAAGTCCTGTGAAACATTCTCCATGTGTGTGTTTGATCAATTTGAGCTATTTTACAACCTACAATTATACAAGCAGCATCATCTATTAGTAGTTCCACATATAAATACTGCCTTTTTTGTCATTTAATTGAGTGTTTACCTGCTCCGTGGATAAGTATTACCTGGCTCTGTCACCTCTGTTATTATTATGAGCAAATGCTATTACCACATTTATCCTTTTTACAATTCCAGATGTTCTTAACAAGGCAATCATTTCTGCATCTTAGGGCCGGCTGTTGCCTAGCAGATGCTGCACAAAAGGAACAGCACCAAGATGGGAAGAAACATACAAAGTGTAAAAGAGACAAAATACAATTAAATACAAATTTCTTGTAGTTTAACTTTTTCAATAGGTTTTAATAAAGGAGAATGTACTCCAAAGTGTCACCTCAGAGAAATTGCAGTCTCATGATGGCTCACATCAAGCCAATGCGAAGGGCTTAACAAAGCATTAATCTTTGAACAAGAGTGTAGTCAAGGGTTTCCAATGTTTTCAGCATATGAGAGAAAGAAGATTGTGAACAAAATGTAGAATATTTTTTGCAGAAACACACAATGCAGTAAACAGTCAAACAGCCAACGGCCAGCACTGTAATTAAACAGAATGGATGCAGAGAAAACTTGAAGAAGCAATAGAGCAGAAACGCACATGTGAAAGTAAAGCAGGTGGGATTAAAGAGACGCATGTTATAGAAAACAAACAAGCTGAGAAGTACTTTTTCCAACTAGTTGTGCCCGAGTAACTGCTTTCCTCTTTTGTACAGTTTTTTTTTAAAAAACATAGGGCAGAGGAACTCAGCAGAATTTGTCCTAATTGAGTGAGCGTACAGTTAGCAAATTAAAACAATTACATCTGCAGGCCAGTTGTTCACTGGACTGTGAACTGCAGAACAATATGGAGAGCAATTTCAGCAAGACAGAACAGCCTCATTAATACATACTGAGAGGGGGGGGGGGGGTGCGTGGGTTGTGCAGTGTAATCAAGTTGGAGCTTATTCAGCTGTAAACATCCAAGATTTTGCCAAAGATATGCAGCTACAGCTGGGTGGTGTATAAACAGAAAGACCTAGATTAGCTGTGATCGAGTGCGTCTGTATTTGGAGGCTCCTGCATCTGTGTGTCTCTTTATGCCGCCGTGTTTCTGTACGTGCTCTCCTGAGCACAAAAATACGCCAAATCAATTCAAATTAGGTCATCTCTTCACTCAGTCTAATGTTCCATAAAAGATGTAAGAGGCCTCATCCGTATCGCTGTCTGTTTCTGACATTACTTATCTCTAGGTGTCTGCTGCAGCCTTTCAGGCAATACAGGCCATTTCTACAGTAAACTTAATGGACTGTTACATAAGCCACCTAAAGCCGGTCCTGCCATTCGTGACACTGAGTGCGAGAAGTGACTGTTGATGGGGAATTTTAAGGGAAAATGCCTGAGGAATTTACAAGCCATGAAAAGGGACATAATCTACAATTCTCCCAGTGGTGACAATAAGCCGGTGCTTAAGGCAATCACTAAATGGGTCACGTCTAAGTCGTCTCCTGACATTAAATTCTGGACAAGAGGGTGACAATAGGATAGAGGTGGCAGCACCAGAGGAAAGAGTGATGCACTTTATTACTTTGTGATGCATAAAAAATAAAGACAGAAACTGAAAACTGGTGTAAACACACAAGGAGTGATGACAGTAATGTGTAGATATGCAAGTGGACATTAAATGTTTCAAGATGTCTCGGCTATGTGGCGATGAGAGGTTAGTTCAAATGCCGGCCGCCCAATTCTTCACAGAAATTGGCAACCAGTTTAAGCTGCATGCAGGTTAAGCCTGCTATCACCCAGAACCACTCAGGCTCTTCTCCGAGCTGTGCAGAACTTTCCCAGTGAAGAGAACCCAGACTGAACTCTCTTTGCATTCACATTTCTTCTCTCCGATCTCCTTCTTTTTCATCATGCAACGTCGCAGAATCCCAGCGGACAGACCAGCACTTGAAACTGAACCTGGGAGAAGACGAGAGATCCGGTCCGCTGCGTGAGGCAGCTCTCATCCAGAAGCTCAAAACATCAAACACAGATGTGAACATATGTGTAAAAAATAAATAAATGAAGCCATGTGGAAAATCTCAGCAGGTGGCAGACAGTGTGCAAGCAGAACACCTTAAATGTGGGTGTTTGGTTACAAGATAAAATGCAGAAGCTGAATTTAAAAATATAAACATCCCACAAATGTGTATCTGAACTACTACACACAGATTACTGTATTTCACAGAGCTTAATGAGAGCTTTCACTCTGAAATAGGTCATCAACATTATGCTAATCAACATTTAAGCACACAAATAGTTAAAGCCTTGTCATTCAACAGCAGTTTGCAATTTATTTAGTTTGTCAAATGATATTGTAGCCTTTACAGGCATTTACTGTATGTAGTTGAGGCAATTGCGCTCTAAATATAAGCTTAACTGCAAACTGTACTTTTAGGAAACTGTTCCAAACTCCCTCTATATCATTAAAATTCAGTGGAGTGGCCAAACCCATTAGCGTAGGCTTGCAGCATCACTATAAATCAAAGCATAAAGCCAGAAATGTCATCATTTTCATGTTCAGTTCCATTTAGTATTGTTCATCCATTCATTCAGCCATAGCAGGGGTCTGGTTAATCATCAGGGTTCAATTTCATGTTTATTTGTATCACTTTAAACTTTTAATCATACCCCCTTCATCTCATTTATACAGTTATACAAGTGTTCAACTTTTAACAGTTTTCACAACTTTTTCAACCTGAATAGTTTTTAAAATAAGTGAAAATAAAAAGTAAACATACAATTTACACAATTCTATCCGTAATGGAAACGAAGCTGTAGAGGAATTTTATGTATTAGCTTAATTACCTTGCTCTTAATTAATGTCTAGCTGAAAGGTCCGACCATAAGGCTCCTAAACTGATGTC
>JBAMHX010000024.1:5417741-5454499 GCA_037177515.1 Pseudomugil tenellus
ACACACACACACACACACACACACACACACACACACACACACACACACACACACACACACACACACACACACACGGACAGCGCACATACCTCTTACCCACTCTTTCTTCATTTTGTACAAACATTACTGTCTCTTAGCCGAATGAAGGTACAACAACTTGGGGATCCATCCATACCAGAACCAAGCCGACACAAAGCATAGCACCACAGGAAATGACTAGATCAGGGCAGGCCGGGGTCTACACCACAGCCACAGAGCTACAATTCACGACCCCCACAGCAACCCCAGACCCTGGCAGTTGCTCCACCAAACCCACAACCTGAACATGAATGTTACCAGTTTCACTGGATGGTGTTTGCCAGCAATTCAGATGACATAGTTTTACCTCCTATAGTTTTTTTTTTTTCTTTTTAGTTTGTATAGGTGTGTGTGTGTGTGTATCTACCTAGCCATGTCAGAGTCTGCCTGTGAGTCTGTAGGTTCTTCTGATAATCCAAAAAAAATGGCAGCAGGTGTCTTGGTTGCAGTTCCTCAGTAATTCTCTTTTCCCTTATGCTTTGCTCCATATTTATGACGGCTCTAAATACAGCAATAAAACGCATATAGGCTGGAAAATGGTTATGGATCCCTGGTGGTTACGTTTCAATGTTTCTTTTCACAGCAGAAACAGAAATGATGAGTGAGGTACAGGCAATTAGAAACGGATGGCGGGCTATACATGTCTGCCAGAGAGATGAGGAGAAAAGCAGGAATTTTTCTTTGATCGCATACACGCTCTTGCCAGCACATACTAATGCGCAGGCACACACACCAGACACAGACACAGCTGCTGTTGAAGCCATTTCAATGATTCAGATGTGCCCGTGGGAAACTGCATGAGTCACCTGCGAGCAGAGTTTCTGTCTGTCTAAGTCAAGTCTCCTGTTTTATCGTTTCCAATTAAGGCATTGACATAGCAGATACCCCCTCCCATGTATTCAAAGTATTGTGCGTTAAAGAGAGGAACAAGTTAATTTGTTAATCAATATGCTTTTGACCCCCAATAATCTTTTATTTTTTTGTCTAGACACAACCACAAACTGCATAGATCAGATAGACAACGCCGTCATGACGACACCATGTATTGAAAGACTTACATTTCTTTTTTTTGCCATATCTATGTCAGAGCTATGGAGGTAAATAAAGAAGAATAAAGCTAATAAATAAATAAATAAAACAAAAATGAAAAAAATAAAATAATACAAATAAAATAATAATAATAATAAAATAAATAAAAATAAAATAAAAAAATAAAGCTAAATAAAGATTATTCTAGAAATTGGGCATTGCCTTATTCTCCCCTTTGACAAAAGGCATGATTAAACCATCTATGAATCGGCTGTACAGCTCAAACAGGAGGCTGCATGCATCTTTTCTATGCAATCTATGTGCATGGGAAGAGTGAGGTTATCTCTAGCATTAGTGTAACAGATGACCCAGTTAATGTGAACCAAGACTGTGTACCCACACAGAACCAATATAAAACAATTAGAGAATGCAGTGTCAAGAACAAAAGCACAAGTCCAATGTATCATAATTAGGTACAGCAGGTTAAACAATCAGCTCCTGAAAGATCCTGTATGCCACAATGCACAATTCTTTCAGCTAAATAAAGCAGCCAAAGGCCTCAATTGGTAAATGAGCCAGCAGACTTAGCTTTTGTCATCCCCCACCTCCAATTCTCATCCCCTTTCCTTTCCTTGAAAGACAGCGAGAATTAACTAATTACAGTATATTCAATGGCTTTCATCTCTTATTCATGCAACCCTGCTTTTGTAGACCTGCTAAGTGTTGCCACCACCAAAATTATTGTAACTTTTAAGCTCGGAAACACTAAATAAATAAAGTTGAATGAAATAGCCCGAAAGAAAATCTATTTCTCTGAGACTTTAGGTTTCTTCTCACCCGAATGCCTGTTTTGACATGAGCATCATTTGAAATGACAGCATTGTGGCCAGAAATAGAAAGCCAAGCAGAGTGCTCAATAAAGTGAGAATGATCTGCATTGGTAGGAATATGTGCAAATGCACAATGATCTGCAAACAATGTACAAGCAATCAATCAAGCATGAATTTTATCACTCCCACATCCCATATAAGGGATGCATTTGTGTCAATAAGTGTGCAGGCATGCAGATGTGTGCAAGAACTCACATATATGCATGTAGCCATTGAAATATGGGGTGCCGTGAAAGATGTAGAAATAAACAGAAAGCCTGATACAAGTTATTTTGTGTATCAAAATGCTTCTGTAAATCTGTCACTATGCCTACCTTTTGCCACCATGCATGCTGACACAGTTTGCGAGCTGTCTGCTCAGGGTGGTAAGGGATCTTTAATCACACACCCACATTCCCTGACAAATTACTGCCAGCTGACTGGAATTGATAAACCAATAGCCATAACAAAGGCAGAGCCAAAATCATGACTGTAGTACAACTGAAAGAAAAGGGTAGCAGGTGAGAACACCCAACTTGGAATACAGTTTTTTCTTTTTATTTCAACATGTGAAAACTGCAGACAGATGAATCACAACAGGGTATCATCTCTCATGTCTGGATCAGTCAGGTCCAGATTAAACAAATATATGCAGAGCAGGGCATGAGAGAAAATACCCACAGTGCTGATCGTGAGATGTGGAGGCGAAAGATCAGAGATCACAGATGTGGGAAAAGTAAGGACGGATATCTGCAGCAGCTGCACGAGCATGTCCATATAAATTACCTCAGCGCAACTGTATCAGAAAAGACTGCAAACAAGAGTCCTGAGGATTGATCCTAATACACTAATGATGCTGCAGCTGTGTCAGACTTATCACTTCTCACTCTCCAACGCTCTTTCCAGGGCAGCATGCCGACACATCCCTCACACTGCTTTGATCTCTCCACAGACCTTCCTCCCGTCTTCAATTTAACCACTCATTTATTTTGATGCATTCAGCTCTATGTTTCTTCCCTTTTCCGCTGAAACATCCAGGTAGTTTGTTTTTATTTCCCCCTCTGCAGGAGGCAAAAACTAAATTCATGCTGTGCCTGTGGGGTTTTAATGTTACCTGTACAACTGCCAGTAGAAACCTGTCTAACCATCCCTGCTCTCTCCTTCGACTGTTACACTGCACACATTACATAAAGTGAACTGCTTCTAGATGACCCTTAAAGTCGTCTAAACCAGTCAAATGTAGCAAGTGCACGTTTTGTGGTTCAGTTGGTTTCGCACAGGCCTGTGTTTCACCTTCGTGCTGGGGATCAATTTATCTGGTGGGGATTGTATCCCGGCTGCAGTTATTTTGCCTTACCTTACAGAACCTTGTGTAAAAACTCCAGAAAACGTTTTAAAACAAGCCACGGATGGCATTTTCCTGTAGCACAGTGTTCTCACTTTGATTCGCAGTGGCAGATATTGAGTGTCACCTTTTGGAATGAAAGCCCGTAGAAAATAAATATATATTGCTGTACAGAGGCACATCAAGGGCGGCTTGCAGTGACATAACATGTGATGCTTTCTTCAGAGGTGTAGTTTATGTGACTTTTGGTGGATGTGTATGTGTCTGCATGTGTGTATTTTCTCCTGGATTTTTCTTCTCGATGTAAGATTTGTTGAAACACACAGCAGTAAATGCAGCTCAGACGGGAGGATCTGGGGAAAAATGTCGAGAAATTTCACCAGACTGTAATTAGTAAGAGCAATTTAAGGCAGAATTAGGAGTAAATTAATGGAGTACTGCAATTATCACTGATGTGACAGACTATAACGTGACAAATTATTGATTAAATATGAATAATGGATTTAATTACAGACATGTGATAAAATTCTACTCAAAAGCTACCGAAAAAAGGAACTCATGGTAAGATCACACTCACTTGTTCTTCTACTTTCAGGTCAAAGCCTCACTGGAAAAGTGGTGGTTGCGCAATCCACCTAAGCCAGCTTAACTCTAGTATGTTTAATCTAAAGAAGAAAAGTTTTTAAAACACAGTTTTAACATTGGAATTGAAGCAGTGGGTACCAATTATATTCATCCTAAGCAGAAAATCCCACTTCCTTCAATGCCACAGCAGTTAAAACAGTATGCCGGCTAGTGCAGAAGTTATGTGTGTGCAGATTGAGAAAAACGAGGAGCAGATGAGAAATGATGTGATGATGTGCTGTTTCCTTTGATTTCTGGCTCATGGCATTCTTTAAACGGACCAACTCCTGGGAAGTAATCATCCCAGGATCAGCACCAGGCTCAGGTTTTTCATAGTTGTGTCACAGCTGTGGGACCAAGCCCAATAAACACCCTTGCCCACAGAATATTCATTACAAAAGGGATGATTTCCTGTTCTGAGTAAGGCTGGAAACAGTCTAGCACAATCCAGCTTCTTGGTAAATGATCAAAATGTTTGTCTTAAGTCTGTGAAATCCATACAAGAAAGCAACAAACTCTCAAGACTACAAGCGTAGAGACGAGATCTGGATCCAAAACATAGTATCTAACGACTAAAACGGATTTATTTCCATATTACAGCTCTCATCTCTCGACTACCAATTATGATCTCAGAGCAGTTGAAAAACAGAGTCTCAAAGTCACAACGAGAGGAGAGATTAACTGTATAATTCCCAATGATGACATGAACAGCATCCACAAAAGCCTAACATGGTTTCCCCTGGATAACTAACAGATAGTGGAGGCATTATCACTCATTTTATGGAACAAGGGAACTGGCTGTAAGAAGTAGTTCATTAAAAAAGGACTTGGCAAAGAGATTCCCTTCAGTTATAAACACCAACCCAGGAGGTGACGTTTGGTAAAGCTGCTGGAAGATGGAATTTTATTGCATTTCACTATTCATTTTCCAGCTGAGCATTTCTGTAGTAACCAGCTTTTGGTGACCATCGTTTCACACCAATACATTCAATTTGACACAATCAGGAGTTACAGACTTTTACCGAAATGTTTATTGCTTAAACCTTTAAATGCAAGGTGTAAAAGTGGATAGAATCATGGTTTCCGAGCGCGTCAGGATGTATATGTGGCTGATGTATGGATCAGCAATAGAAAAGCTTGCTCCTCTGCAGAATGAAAAAATTGCTAATGCCAGCAAGGTTTGTTATATTGGAATTCTGCTCTCTCTGCTATGAATGCAACTGAATGAAATAATAGACAGAATGAAATACTCCCCGAAGTTAAACTCCATGCGTCAGGACTTAGCTGAATCAGACGTTGATGCAGAATCCCGCACACAATGAGCAACAGTAAACTGACTTTCCGCTCTATTAGGGGGGGGCTTAATGCCACCAAGTATTCAAAGAAGCATTTCAGACAATGAAAAAAATGAGGAAATACGGTTGTTGGCGGTGACCAGAAAGTTCCCACAGTAGTGAAGCATGAGGCTGCTGCTGAAGGGGAAAAAATGTGGCAATCACCCTTGCCATCAGACATATCAGGCACTGCAGCATGCAGGGCCCGGGCTCCCAACTCCCAGTCAATTTGATATATTAAACAATTATTGAATATGCCACCAAACAAAACTCAGTGACACAAAGAGCTGTGTAAATCTCTGGCTGCTTCCCCTAAATTATGTATGACTCAATGAATTATTCATTAAGAGGAAGTAGAGGAGGAAGGAGACGATGGCAAATGGAAAAAAAAAGAAAAAGAGGAGCAGAAAATAAAACAATGGTCTGTAAATGGAACAAAGAGAGTAATAGAAATTGAGACTTAAAGGCCAAGCTGCAGTGTTTGATAGAAGCTTCTGGACTTGACTAAATCTGAACAACTCTGTCCATTCAAGCTGAGTCGGCTGTCATCCGTGGATGAATAGAAGCCTATTTTGATGATAACATTACAGTGACAGCTTTCACGCATGATGGATCAGCAGTTACTGCAGTGTTACTAGATGATAGTGCAACTGGCAAACAAGTACGGAGGAGAGATTGTGTTTGTGCACAACAGCATGCATCTGCGTGTCTGTGTCTGTGCAGGACAATGAGGGATTTTTGTTGGGCAGCAGTCAATTGCCAGATCATCAAACCCACAATGTATTGCCTTTATATAGAACATTACATGGGTCAAAAAGTAATCCCAAACTGAATGCAGCTATTCCATTCTTTGCTGAACACATTTAATAGATGGATTATGCATCAAATTAACAGGCCAAAGCACTCAAGTGACCAGTTAGTTCAAAGAAAAGACTTTGTATGGTTGCAAATGTTTTAATATAGCCTCATGCTTCACTACTGTGGGAACTTTCTGGTCACCGCCAACAACCGTATTTCCTCATTTTTTTCATTGTCTGAAATGCTTCTTTGAATACTTGGTGGCATTAAGCCCCCCCTAAATGCATGTATGGGAAGGAAGTAAATGGTGCAGAACATAACAGATTATTAATGCATTTTTCACTATGTGCAGTTTTTGACTTTTGGTTCCAAAATATGGCTTTGGACTGAGTGTGATCGTTGGGTATAATTATGACAAGCCAGGTGCTTAGGGCAGCACAGGTTAGCCGAGCTGTCACCGGTTCTCTGCCTCACTAGCAACAGTGTTTTACATATAGATTGAATTACCTGGAACAGTTCTGCCCTATGTAAATCACCAATATGCTAATAGTGTGCAACAGCACACATCCTGCCATCCATCTGAGGCACAGTTAGTGTGTATGTATGTGTGAGACATGGGATCTCAAACAAAAATACTTTGGCACTCCTGTTCCTGCTTTCTAAGCAAATATTAAATAGTAAGAGAAACATTTGCAAGCAATTTAAATGAAAGAATTCTACACTTTATTTTATTAATTATGAATCATTTGGTCATTCAGACATGGTTGGTTAACGATGCAGCCAGACAGTGAGAAAGAACAGAGACATGGAGTAACCACAGCTCGCCTTCAACTACAGTTCTCTAGGGAGATGAGATCATGATGGGGGCACTCTGGAGACCCTGTGGATGAAACAGGTGCAAAATTCAAAGACGGTAGACAGCTGCATGAGTGTAGCGAATGAAGAATTTGGACCGTGAGAGCCGGTGAAGAAAAAAGGGAGGGAAACAATGCAAAGAAATGAACAGAGAAGGAGATATGCCATGTGGGATATAGCGAGTCCATGCGGGAACAGAAGGCGGAGGAACAGTCTTGCTCTGATCAAAAGGTCAAAAGGTTTCATAGTCTGAAAAAGCAGAATTATGTTGTACATTTTAAAAACTCATGTTTATTAAGTTTCCAAAAGTAGAAAAAAGGCAGCAGAACCAAGCTGCTATACTGGAGCAGATGGAAGAAAAGAAAGAAAGTTGGTGATCATTACCCGAATGCCAGCCCAGGCCTAATGAAGGGTGAACTGGAGCACAGAGCACAGCACTGGGGAGCTGAGCTAGCTTTTAGAGAGCCTTTCTGGGAGCAAGGGCCGACTGTTCCAACTATTCTGGTCTGATTGAAGTGGTCTGAAGCACCCAAGAAGCTCATTGTGATGAGGTTGTGGGGTTAGGGGACTGAGAAGACGAAAGACCACAAAAGGGATGCTTGTGGCACAGGGGATTGAATTGCAAGGCCGGGGGTCAAATCTCTGGCCTCTGTCACAGTCTAGATTGTTTGAACTAGGATAACTTAAAACACATCTTTGCTTTGTTTCAAATGCACAGACGTCGGTACTTCTTTCAGTTTTAGACTGAACACTACATTTCCCAGCTCAAATTTTTGTGTCAGTTACTTTTTGCTTCCTTTTCATGTTTATTACATATTTTCATCTTTCACATTCATCCATTTCTCCATCTCTCTAACCCTAATTCATGTTCCATTTATATTACATTTGCCATCACTTTCCTCTCTGGTTGCTTGTGAGAAACCTGTCAATATCTAATGGCTTAATATGCATGAAATCGCAACATTTGTCCTTCGAAAAAAAACTGCTGATTTCCTTTGTTTTAAAGGTCTGTATTTAAATTAAGCGTTTCTAATTTATCCTATTCAATCGCGCTTCAGTTTAAACAAACAAACTGACCGAGAATGCCAAATATACTTTCCGACTGACTTAAACTAACATCATGCAAGAAATACATTTATTTGCATGCTATATTTAGCAAGTAATCATCTTGTTTACACCTGAAACAGCATGAAATAATGACTGTCTTGCTGCACTTTCCTTTCAACACTCCAGGCCTTCTACTCATTCTGCTAAGATTCACCATGCTGCCACTGAAATTACCACTGTATTTATCACATAAATTAATATTCAGCATGCCAAACCGAGAACTAAGGCTTCCATGTTCAAAGCTGTCTGTGCTGATTAGCATGCCGGAGCTCTGTTCATGTATCCTGGGTGAGCAATTATTATAATGTCTCTAATTGCACACTAGCCGATTAAAACAGCATTCTCTGCTAATGACCCTGATAACCAGGTGACCAAGATATAGCATGCATTGCCTTTTGTATATTTGTTGTTTCTTTTTTAATTAATGTTTGTAAAATTAGCATTTAACGAAAAAAATCAAAGTATTTTTATACGTTGACTCTGTTTGAATCAGTTTAAGGCTGATATAAATAACGATTAATACACTTAAAAAGCAAAGTACCCATTCAAGATGATGAATTAAGAAGCAGGTTAACTCAGATCTGTTTTGGTTTGATAAAAAAAAGAGCTCAGTGTGGCTAGTTTGACATTACAAGACTGATGTAACACCAATCTTAATTTTATCCAAATATCTCACTTTCTTAAGGTCTGTGTAAAAGCAAAGTTGCAGTTGCAATCCATTTCAATATGTGTCATTTATATGTGCAATACTGCTTGCAATAGCAAAAACAGCAACCAAAAAGAATTAAACTCTGGTGTACAAGCATTCCTCAAAATTCTCAACGTGCTTCTATATAGCTGGTCAAATGCTTGCATTCCTCTAGAGCTAAATGCCATCAGCAAATTAGCTGCATTAGCTTCCATGTCAGATGAGTCTGAATGATTCAACTCATTTTTTTTGTTTCATAAATATGCTCTAATGTGCTGTTGTTTCTAAGGATGCACAGAAAAGGTAAGTCAACTGGAGCATTTGCACGCCATTGCTGGGCATAGCTGCAATCAGGTAAAGGTCAGGTGCAATTCAAATTTAGCTAATGTAGTGTGTTAGATCTAATTTCTGACTAGAAAAGAAAATGTGGCTGATAAGGTGAACATAGTCTTCGTTTAAAGAACAAATATTACAAATATTTCAGCTGTGTTACAGTACATGCAGCTTTATTAAATCTTTAAATACACAGATTTTTTTTCTGCAGCTATTACAAATACATGAGTTGTATATGAGTGTTTCCATTAACCTCTCCTAAGTCCTAAATGGAAATTATTATTAATATAAAAATCCTCTCAGTTCTACTTTAATTCAACATAAGGAGCAGTTTATCCAGTAATCTATAAGTCAATGGTGAAAAAGGCAGTTTGATAGCTCATGCACACATACTAATGCACGTACTTGATGTCCATCCTAAAATGTACTGAACCATAATAAGTGTAATATGAAAAAGCACTGCATCGGTGTCATAAAACTTGTGTGGCTTGTGTAAAGCGGTTCCAGTGATCATTAAGACTTGAGAAGTACTACATAAATGCCGTGCATTTATCAAATGCCACATCTGTCTTATAACATACAGCAAAACCTAATATACTTATTTCTGGCCTTAAACGGGCTGCTGCGTCTTTTTTATTTGCTGCACCTTATTGTACTTGATCTGTGTTACAAAAATATCTCATCAAATCTTTTATTTTGGTTTTATAAATTCAAAGAAAGAATTTTTAAAAAAAGACTAATGAGATTATCATGTAATTTGTCAGTGACAACATGAACCATAAAAAACTCCTGGATTGAGGTTAAAAAGGGGAGCAGGTCTGGCCCAAGCTTTAGCTGATAATTGATCGAGTTGGGACCACAGCAGAAGCATTTTATGTTCAGCCACACACTTCTGAAGCAACAAGGGGCAGGAGAGAAATCACTGGTAAAAGGTCTGGGTTAAGCTACTGAGAGCAGACCACATGAAACTTACACACCAAGCACTGACTGGGAGACAGGGATCGATAACAGAATAAGAAAAAGGGAGTACATATAAACTGTGAAGAAGCAGGATAAAAGCCTTTTTCTGAAGCGATTTCGCAATCAAAGAGCCTTTTGTGACCAATCGATTAACGTGGCACATGCTGCAGGCAATTTGCTAAGTTTTTAAGTTACATCTTAGTCATTTGTCATGCATCATGTTGGGTAAAAATACTAATAAAACATGCTTTTACTCATCACAGAGCTTCTTTCTTGTGTTTAAAACCTGAAATCATTCCTACGCAAACGGTATCAAGCAGAAATTAACCAAATGAATCAAACTATGTTTCCAATCCTTCTCTATAGATTAGTCTTTTCTTTGAAGTGGATAGTGAAGCCTTTAAACGCCTTTGGAAGCGCTCAATCGGCCCCACTGACAGCTTTATTTGACTTTTTTTTTTTTGGCCCAGATATTTCATCGCATTTCTTTCTAAGGCTTTAAATGATTAAACAAAATTTTCATCTCTGTGTTTCTTTTTGTCTTGCGTTTTATTTCTTTTTTCCTCGCCTGTTTGCACAGCTTAAGCAGAGGGAGATGACAGCGTGCGACAGCTCACATAAAAAACTATGTTGCCCCAATTTTGTCTGATAATATGTTTTAATTTAACTTCGCTCATTAGAAAAGCATCAGGGTGATAAATATATGTGACTTGCTCGACACTAGAGTAATTTACATGAGGATATTAATAGATTCATCATCCAGGCTTAAGCACATCAATTATGAAAGGCCTGTAACCTGAGAAAAGTTGAAAAGAAAAGAGAACCATTGAAATGTTGATGAGAAATGTAATTACTGGAAGAGCAGCTGAGGCAAAACAAACACATTAACAATCAGCTATAAACACTGAAGAATGAAATCAAGTGCTGTATAAATAAATATGCTTATTTATGGACATAAAGTTTCATAAGTACATAGAAGTAATTAGTTGCTTTCTAGTGTTCAAATTAATCATGCAGTGTACATTTGGGAAATAATATTTTATCAGTAGGACATATTGTGTTTGCATAAGTATTTTAGTGACTGCTATTAATGTCTCTGTGTTTTTATTTGCTGTCAAATTTATATGGAATCAAAAACAATACCAGAAGAGGTTGTAATCAAGATGAAGAAATCACAGCATCTTAAGAATGTAATGTTATCCTGATATTGCTGCAAATCAGGAGGCCTTTTCTGTCCATTGGCAATGTAATTTGTGAGTTTAATGAAATGATTAAGGCAGTCAGTGGAGAGTTAGTGGAGGCTGATTTATATCTCCACTGAAGACAACTGAGTCTTTGTGATCACTGCTCTCTGTTAATGGAAAGATTTACATTTCAAACGCACATCTCTCCAAGCCATGTTGAGCTCTGAGCAATTTTGTGTTCCTTGTGAAACAAAGCTGGCAGGTTAAGGTACCATTTCCTCAAAGACATTCCACTCAATCCACCATCAAACCATGACAACACCTGTGAAAACCTGGTGAAGAATAAAAACAACACTGCCTGCAAAGGAACCTTTCCCGAGACTTGCCATGTTTGAAGAGGAAACAAATGTAAAAAGAGGAAACATCTGTGTCACTCATGACAACAACAACCCCCCTCCCCCGCCTCATTAACATGAGCGGCTACGGCACAAAAGGTGCAGCCAATCTCTTTGGGTCATGTGATGCTAGTGTGGCCTTGAGCCTATTGGGAACAGCAGCTTCACCCCAGCCTTGCAAGGAAACCTCCATCAAGGGTATCAAGTGATTGAGGTGTGAGGGAATGAGGGGAAAGAGAATGAAGCGGAGGTATGGAGGATCACAGCTTGAGGCAGTGTGGAATATGGGCTGTGGGTATAGCAGGAATAACATACATGCCTCTGACTATGACTATGGGTCTGGAATTTCTACCTTGTGTAAGAAGCCTTCAGACTGCAAGTCAAATGAGAAGGCTTTTGTGGCCGCGATTATGGGATTGCATGAGGGGCAGCAGATCAGACACCCAGGAGTCACAATAATGCCCCAGCTGTTATGACAGGAATAGGCTGCAGATGACAAGTGAAGGCTGCTATTGGTTCCAAAATGGGACCGAAAACGAGCCAGAGATACATGGAGGTAAGTCTCTACGGGGGCCCTCTCTTAGAGCTCTATCACACCCCAAAAGTTCATCCATTCCGTTTCAATACCCAGCTGGCTGGGAATGCCACATGAGGCCTGATGCCGATCCTCGTAAAGTGGGCCAGCAATGTCCCCCGAGGTCCGGTGTTCAAACTGTTTCACACATCCTGGACATAAATTCATCCCAGTGCCCTTCGCTACAGTACTGACGCTGGTATTTAAATGGAGAGGAGTTACAGCTCGCTTGTAAGAGCGACCTACTTAAGAAAATGGACAGCGCGGGAAAACTGGATTTTGAATGAATGGAGGGAGTAGAATACTCAGTCAAATGTGTGACCAAGCTGCCAAAGAAAATGTACCCAGTGGAGGAGATTACTAAGGAGGGAAAGGGAGAAGGAAGAAAAGAAATGGAGCTGACACTGAAAAAATGGTAATACATCGTAAAAGTGCCACAAAAAAATAATACTTTGATGATAAGTGATTGCTGTCTGATGGAAATACCAATACAAGCTTAGTTGGTTACCTGAAGCCAATAGATTCATACGCCTCTCACATGTATCTCTACACGTCAAGAGAGAGAGGAGAAAATAACTGGGCCAATTCAGCCAATGTTAAACTCCCGCAGACATAGTGTATCTCTGCCTATCACTCTCTCACACAGACACCTGACGCTGCTGCTCTCTGCCAATTCTTATTTTACCCTTCCCAAAACACTTGAAGATGGCACTTTCTTTAATCCCGTTTTGGAACGGGATGACACATACAAGTAAAGTTAAGGGACTTTTATCAGCAGAGGCATACAGAAACTTGACACCACGATTCAGACTGGTTTATAAAGCTTGTCTTTGCTGTCGGGTGCTGTGTGCACGCCTGTCTTCACACAGATTTTACTGGTGAGTGCCCCCACCACTGAAAAGGGGGTGTGGCAGAAAAAGATGGAACCCGAAGTTCAGACGTCAATCAATTTCTAGGATAAGCATGCTGGGAGAAAGCCTACTTAATTCTCTCTTTGCATCATCAGTCTCTGACTTCTTTTTTCATATGTGTGATCTTTTTTCTTTTCTTTTCCCTGTCACTTTCATGTACCCCCTCTATCCCCCCTCCCCCCCACCCCCCTTCCCATGGCACACTCGCATGAATGAACAGCTGGTACAACCAAGTGAGTGTTGTGTGCGTGTCTTATGTATATTTTTGACTTTTCTAAAACTCAATGGTAAGACATCAAAAGAAGGTGTGTGCATGCATGTGCATTCAGCAAATATGGTGACACATGTCCTCTGCCCCATAGAGCCACGCATCTCCTGGGAGATGCAGTTTCCCCATTCTACTCAGCAGCACCTGGAACACACATCTGTCACTCCTGTTCTGCTTCCAGCAAGAAGAGATTTGCTTCCCTCTCGGTGAAATTCCAATCCTTAAATACTTCTGACCAGGCAATCAGAACACGATGACATGCAAGTCAAGGCGACAAAGAAAATATCCTCCACAGGCTGTTTAGAAGATCCAAGCAGCAGGGGGGTTTGATGCAATGCTGTTTGATGTTCAACAGGCTGAATTTTAATACAGCATCTAGGTTCTTAGATATGTGTGTAAGGGCAGTGAAAGTCATGGATTTGCATGCTATATTCATGCACTGCCAACGTGTAAAATAAGCAGCAGTGGAGAGTTTACTCAAGAAAAAAAAAGGGGTTGGGGGCGGGGGGGGGTACAGCAATTCAAAGCTTTCGACATCCTTTTCTCTGCCCACTGTGCGCTTGCAGAACCACACCCAGTCCAGCGCCAGACAGGCAGTCTGCCTTGACTTTGTGGTCTGACTGCCTGGCTATATATGGAGATGAAAATTGAAGGGTTGAGTCTTCACCTCCTTGTAAGGCCTTTGGGGCAGAGGCCTCAAAACCAACCAAAACCTTATAACAGCTTGTAAAAAGCCACTTCCTCAGAGCAGAGATTAATATAGTCCAAAACAATGCAACATTCAAAATTAAATAAAAAATGGAATGAAGGGGGGAGGAGTGTTTCCACCCATACTAAGTAGCCTTCCATGACTCTCTTATAACCTATATTCAATTATAGATATATTAAAAATCATTTGAAAATTTTAATCCACATATTATTCTCTCCAAATCATATCTCGGCTATAAATGAGGTTTTTGTGAGGGGTTCTCAGTGTTACTGGGTATTATTAAGCTAATCATCAGATCAGCCGCGTCAGCATATGCATTCAATTCCTTAAATCAGTTTACAATGATGAATGGCCCTCATTTAGCCCCACAGCTGGGATTAAGCGAGAGTGCTGTCCCAGTGTTTGTCTCAGTCTCCAGTAAGGAAGTTGTTTTCTACAAAGCAGATGGGGGATGTGGCTGCGTAAACTAAGAAGAAAACTAAAAGGAAAGGTTAAAAAATTTTAATATAAAGAGTAACTACACAAAATCAGTGTGACATATATTACGGTTTTCTGCTATTTGGAAGACATGCAATATCCGCTCCAACATAGCTGCTTTGCTAGCCTTCCTGCACCCAGTAAGAGGAAAGAAAATGGGAAAAAAGTGGGGGGTTGGCAATTGCATATGGAGACAAAAGCATAGCCTCAAGATTGTGGCAGAAAACAGAACTTAGTGGCCGCACCATCTCATGAGTCACCACTATGCAAGTTTAACAGCCAGCGTACAGCTCTTTAAAGTGATGAACAAGATGCCAATGCAAACAACAAAGTGCACATGAAGGAAGCATCAACACTTGATTGAACCATATTGGCACTTCTAAAGCAGGGTTTTGGGATGCTTATCAACAGGCATTATGTTCTAATCATGCTGCAGTCAGCTGTTTGTCTCTGCTGTTTATCTATCAATAATGAGGGGCTCAACGGCTGCAATCACACAGCCTCTTATTGTTGTGTGGAACACAACAGGTTTTTGTTGGTTGGATCAGGTTGAATCACATTAGGGATTTTCAAAAAAGCCTTTGACATCTGGACCAGTAGCGGCGGGTCTTTGTCTGTGCCTCAATTTGAGTAATGGGCTCTCGCAATGTTCCAGAATAGCATACTAGCACTGTGAGATGGAGGATATGTTGTCAGCACCAAAATGCTCATTCAGTTTAATATACAGCTAGAAACAAATAATTCCACCAGCTGTGCATACATTATCTGTGCCTGCATATATCATACTATTGTTGGGATTCTCACAGTGATTTGAACTTTCTGTAGCCCCATTTGCGCAATAAAAATATCCAATTTCTCTACTTTTTGGAGCAAATATGACACCACAAAAAAATGCCATTGGTTCACTTAAGTGAGTAAAAATCTGTAACTAAAAAACACAAATATGAACCTTTTTGCCATCATCATCTAAGCTGTAGAAATCGAGCCCTGTAGATCTATTATCCTGCAACTTTTAGGTGCATCCCTTCTCCAACACGCTTGAATTAAATTAATTAATTAAATTTAACTTTCATCCACCGTTTCCAACAACGGCATATCTACTTGTGACCTTAAATAATAAATGTTGGAAACCACATCAATCCTCAGATGGAGAAACAAAGCAAACCTTACAGAGTTGACCAACACATTTGAGCAATTTATAGCTGGAAAACTGGAAAACATAATTGATTATTTACTAATCAATTAAGAGTTTGACCATTTTAATTGGGGTAACGGGATGTGCAGTAGTGGGAATATTTCTGTTTGAGACCTGCAGCAAAGTCACTGATACCTGATTGGGAAGAAGAAACAGCAGCACCCATGTCTTCAGGGGAGGAGTTGCAGTGCAGTGAGCCCAAGAACACCTCAAAGCTTTGTAAGAACTGCTTGAAGACTGTAAGGGCAAGGATGGAGAAGATAATGGACTCTTCTTCTCAGTCATCTGACCTCAACCCCAATGAATATTGATAAGAGGGAACTTGACTAAGAAAACCAAGCCGTTGTGACATCACTAGAAATCCTTTGCAACAGTCTACAAGGTTAGGTGTTTGGCACTGCACATTCAGTTTCATTGAAAGCATTGTTAATTAAATACATTATGTGAAAAAATAAACAAAACAAATTTGTATGTAAGCTTTAAAAATGTTGATTTGTGTTGAATTCCAGACAGCACCACTTTCCTTCAAAGTTCCAACTCAATAAAACCACTGTGATGAAACTATATGATCAATAGAGCCACTTAGCATGTGATTAACTGAGGCACACTGGATTTCACTCCATCTCTCAATCTCAAGCTTTTCTTTTTTAACTGACCGTTTCTCTCGCATCAAAAAATAAATAAAAAACACCAACTGCCCACTCGGTTACACGTAGAATCACACACGTTTCGCACCTCTTTCAGACACTGTTGCTGTAAACACCGTTTCCAAGTTACAAGGCCTGTGGTTAATCACTTATCACTGCGGTTACTGAGGTGTTAAGCTGCCCCATCCACATTGGAACGGAGGGAGAGTCACTAATTAGGAGGTAATGCTTAAAGCTGCAAGACTGGAAAACTCCAGGGCAGGCCATATCTACTCCACACATTCCACCTCATGTTGAGACAATGACACTGCGGGGAGTCCAATGAAGCAGAAGGATCAGTAAATACTCATTTTTACAATCTTCAAACACATTTGCATATTTGCAGGATGCTGATTAGGGTGTAAGACATAAAAGGTTTGATGAAAGGCTTAAAATGCATGCAAGGCCCATTAACTGACGTACAGATCACCTTTTTTCTTCTGGAAGAGATTTTATTCTCCCCTTTTCTGAAAAATTCCAAACACGAAACTGAGTCATGTGTGGCAAAAGCTATTTTTGTCTGATTGCACCTATTTCTTTTTCTTCGACAGGTCGGTGACAGGTAAACAGCTCCAATTAACAGACTTTCCATAAACATCGCAAATGCAGTCGAACAATAGAACTGAACAGGAAACACACCCTTTCACTGCTCATTAATTCAAATCTAAATTTGCTTCCTTTCTTCTTCAGAACCACAAAACACATAAAACTACAGATTAGTAGATTTACTGGAAGATAAATGTGTTAATAATTATCTGTGGTTAAGGAAACTGCATTTTTATTCCAACTGCAAAAGATGCATCTAACCAAGCATTATGCTTGCACATGGCAAAGTTGGATTTTATGCATCATCTAACTGGATGACCGTATGACTCTTAGCAGAAATAGCTAGTCGTTCTCTCGATCAAAAATTTACAGTTAATTCTTGTTTATCCTTAATTTGAGTTATTTTCTTCCACTACTCAATTGCTCCCTCATGAGCAGTGACCCCCGCCTTATATTTACTCCAGAATAAACTAAAAATTTTCCAAATGAAATCCAAAGAATCCATTGCAATAATCTATTTTATTTGTTGTTTGAATAACACGGAACTGGAAAAGTTTCCATCTGCTTCCTCTGCTGCTTGTACAGCCTGTCAAAAAAACCCAGACCTCCCAACTCTGAAACTTCCCCCATTACTGACACCCTAGTCTTTCTGTATTGCATTCCTGTGTCTACAAATTCTTGCAGCTATTAGGACAGACCTACAGGAACACTGTGTAAACTGTAGTATGTCAAACAAATGTGTCAGTTAAACTATATGTAAACCTTTTACTATTAAATGCACCTTAAGCTGCTTCAGATATCCAGTTAGTCCCTTGTGATGCTCTGTTCCAGCATCTCTTCTTAATTCCTACTAATACATGGATGCACATTATTGTATCTTCACAGGTGTTTCTTTGCCTTTAACATAAATTTAAGCTTGGACAGGTGTTGCTTTCAGTCTGTTCATATCATGTTCATGGGATTGTGATCCGTCTCTACACTCAGCAGCAGGCTTTGCTGTAGTGATTGACAGCTTTACCAAACAATTTAAAAAGCAGAGGGTCTTGTTGTGTGTCATGTAATTGTGAGCATGTCACTCATTAAGTTTAATTTACCCTCTAGGCTTGTAGACATGACAATATTTTGTCATGTCTACTCAAATAACACAGCTTTGACTGCTTTTGCAGCTCTCACAGAGACGTTTTGTGTTACTGTGAGATGCATCAGTCATTTTCGCTGACAGTAGCACCAAACCAGCAGCTCTAACCATAGCAACAGGGCTGCGGGAGGAAAGGCTGCACCATGATAAGATGACAGGAACTTTTGACAGAAGAAGAAACCCGTGGAGCTTTCTGATTGGGTAACCAGCTGCTCTGTGATGTTGGGGCCTCTCATCCATAAACAAACACATGATCTAGTTTAGGATGCTCCTTTGCTTTGTAAAGAACTTCATGAGCACATCAACAGCCAAATACTAAGATTATCTCCAGGGGAAAATGCCTTTCGTTTCTAATAGCGTCTGCTCTCATGTGCTGCTCCAAGTGAAGATAAAAATGCTTTTGCGTTAAATGTTTTATATGCTTATAATTGTACAGCACGTTTTAAGTAATATGGTAAGGTGCAAAAGCAATAATTGTTTAGATTTTTTCTGATATTTTTGAAAAGGTTTGAAACTTTTCCTATGAAGTGACAATCTATTTTAGGTGTGTTGACAGATTGATGGGCATATTAAAGTTACAGTGTGCACAAAAGAAGACAGATCACCCCAGAATGAAGCTATCTATGAGTTCAGATCTTCCAGGTGAAGAATGACAGCTTTGCACTGATCTTTGATGTTTTTTTCCTCTAACAGAAATGTTGAGACACCCAAGCCCAGTATTGACAGCCATCCTTCCTACCGCCATGATGAAATATAATCTGATTCCAAGCATGTGTGTGTCACATCAGTGTGAGTCACATCAAGAGATCCCACGCAATAGCAATGACTTTTAATGTTGTGAGGGCTGCTTTGGGATTTTTTTTTTTTTGGGGGGGGGGTTAACCATTTAATTTTCAAATTGATCATTCCATTGATGAGTCAATTAGAGGATGTTTACAACAATTATTTTTTCAAATTAAGTAAACAAATTTACACAGATGAAATATTAGGATTTCGGAAAGACATTAATGGAGAGTATGGTACAACCCCAATCCAAAAATAATTAGGACACTGTAAAAAAAGAATAAAAAAAGTACTTGTAATTCTCATCAACCCATACTTTATTTGCAATAGAATATCAGAGGTTTAAAAAGAGTTTTTTTCATTAGATCATTTTGCATCCGATTGTAGCATTTAAAAATGCTGGAACATGCATTAATAATTTTGAAGCACTTCTTTAAACAACTGATAGAAAACATCTGGAAAGTTGCATACACAAAACTCAATATGATACAATGAATGAAAAGAATTTAGAAAGCCCCCATAAGGTCAGCCCCAGAGTAGATCGGCAGTAAAATCGTTTGCATTCACAAGGCTTATTTGTTTGTTTGTTTTTGTTTCCACAATGGCTTAAGCTTGAAAAATCCAAATTATGCAATAGAGAAACAAATGACAAAAATCATTTCATGCTATCAAGCTGAAAGCCAGTGTAGCTCAGTGGAAGCCTGTTCAGAGACAGTTGCTCTGTCACAATGGATCCATTTTATTTCCAGTGGACATCAATCAATAATGATCCTAATCTGATAGGCTGTTGTGACGGACTTGTGGATTTATGAGCATAAAAGAACACAGTAAAAAAAAAAAAAAAAGCATCCAAGTAGTATTGTGATACATATCCATGTTTTCAACGGCTCTGGCTTGAGATATCATCCTGGTGAAGACAAATAGTGCAACTAGACCTGGCTCTGTGATGATACCACGTTTGTAGATGAATCCCATGTGGCGATTCATCCACAGTGTGATTAAGAGTTTTTCCACACAGGTACTGAATAAAAATTGACAAAAAGCAAGTAACAACAAAAAAAATAAGTGATTTAACAGAATGGTTTTACATTATTACTGTCATTACTGACATGAAAGGCCTTCTAGGAATTTGTAGGGCTATTTTATTCTGAAAGTACTGCCAAAAACGTGATGGCAGATAAAATAAATTGTATCTCCTGTGAGATGAGGGGTAAATAAAATTTTCTTTGATACAATGAGCTCCAAAAAACGCTAATAATCATTTTTTACAGCCAGCAGGCTCAGTGAACACATCCTCTTAAAGTATCTGCTGAAATAGACGAAATCTCAGATTTCTGATGCCCAAGACTAATAGTGTAGACTAATTGTCTAAATCTTAATTTTAAAAAGTAAAGACACAGATGTCTACATCAATATAATTGACCATGAAATGGAGCTAAAACACTGTGGGCATTTGTATTTAGCACAGTATTGATTGTCTGCAAAATTCAGCATCCTCTCACAAACCGCAACATTTTGTTCACTCGCTGGAGCATTAAAACTTTTCAATACCGGGCATGCCATAGGCTGACATTCACACTGTTGTGCTCAGCAACAACTCCATTAGGAGAGAAAAGGAAAGGGAAACAGTACACCACTGGAATGAACAACAGTGCTCCAGAAGAAAATTGAGTGTCGGATATGATATAAAAAAAAAGGGATATGATATAAAGAAAAGCTCCTTGCAATCATTCTTGCAAGTGTACTTTAAGTTCATCTATTTCTTTAAGTTAATCCATTTCATATGAAGCCAAGTTTATCAGCCATTTGTGGTATCTTGATATTATAAAATGTTATAATAATATCACAATTTTGTTGAAGGGTTTTGCTTCTGTAAGTGCTCCTATAGTTAGTTACCTGTAAATAGATGTCAATTGATGTAATTAGTTGATAAACTGTTATTAATTGAATCTTGATGTCATATCCTGCAATGCTAAAGTGGCTTACACCGCAAATCCAAACATTTATATGCAGAATCTATAACAACACTAACAAGCCAACTTTTACCCTCTGACCTTACCTGTTCTTCCTAAGTCAGCTATTTCCACTGCACTGTCCTAATTTATTACTCTTCTCTCCAAGTCAGTCTTTTTCACAAGTTACCACGTAACATAAAACCACCCTGGCCATTGACCTTTGACCCCTTCCACTGAATACTTAAACCCCATGTGGTGCAAAACTCTTTATAAACTCATCTTGAAAGCTGAGGTCTCACCCATCCAGGATTACAATGCTGAGGAACAGCTAAGTTCAGTTTTAGTTCATCTGCATCTTAATTCTGTTTTTAATGCAAGAAAGTGAGTATGTGGAGCCAAAGAGGATTTCTTCTTTGTCATATGACTTGGTTGAACAGATCGAGGCACTGGCAGCTGCCATCTCAGCGGAGCAGTGATCTGGCTGAGAATAAATCAAGCCTAATAAACTCTGTGAAATGAAACCCCCTGAGTTGGAAAGTAAGCATAAAGAGGAAGGAGTCTCAGCGGGGTGTTTGGTTGGAGAATGATATGAAGAAAGTGAAAAGCTAAAAAAATGGAAGAAAGAGAGCGAAGCCTGTAGACTTGGAAGAACCTTGAGGGTTGACTGTGGGCCCATCTTTAATTGGCAGGCCAGTGCGCGCCTGGATGACCACCAAGACGGACTAGCAGAGATGACCAGAGGGCACTGTGGGCACGCCACCACATGGCACTAGTTTCTCCCAAAGCACAGTCCTAGCCCTTCCTGAGTCTTCCCACAATCCCACAGGCAATTCCATCTGTTTCTGTTGTTGCTCAGTTCTCATTAAGATGGGCTGACTGTGGTTGCAGCACTGAAAAACACACCCAGACAGGACAGGTGCCAAGCCCTGCAAAGATGCGATGCATTGGGTATGAATCTCATTGACCTAGTAGAATATTATACAACTACAAATATGCCTGAGATTGCACCAACTACCATCATGAACCTATGTGCATGGAATGTAACAAATCTACTCCTCTGACAAAGTAAAGGAAGGCTTTAGGTTTTATGAGAGGAGGGGGGAATCTTATGCCTGCTTCTTTTTTTATCCATTGCTTCAACATACAAAGAAAATGTTGGTTTGATCTCATTACATTGCATAATGCATGGGTTTAAAGGGAAAGTTTAAACAAAGCACCCAGTGTTCTCCAATGAAATGAAACATAAAGGCAGTAAAAGTAACCAAAACTGGCCTTAATGGCATCCAAACAAAACAGAGCAGAAACCACTGATGTAACTCACCACTTCCCTCCCATCCTGAGTAGTCTGTGTGCACATTCCTTCACTATAACCACTGCTCTCAGTCCAAGGGCACAGTGACCATCTATTATCAAATGTTTATTCAACTCCATGAGAGCAGACAAAACAGGGTGTCTAAAGAATTGTTTGGAAGTTGGTTTGGAATTGAAACACCAGGAAGAGAAGACAGTTAGCGGAACTATAAATGAACATCCACAAACTAAAATCCTAAAAGCATTTGCTCACAGGACTGTTAATATCAGCAGTGAAAGAATAATAAAAGCCAAAGACAGGTTATGGTTCTACAAGTTAGTGAACATGGATAGACCAATGTTCAACAACTTACAATGTCTTTTATTAAATATAAGTGTTATTAAATTGAATTGAATTAAAACACATACATTCATTTTTGTGTTCATTTTGTGAGGAAAAATAAAGAGAATGAGATTTTTTTTAAAAAAATCAGGTTTATGTGAAATCGTTTATATTTAGTAAGATATGAACATTGTCCAGGACAATTGTGTCTGCCTGGTTTCAGAATAAAGCTTTGTTAGCTAGCGTCTGCTAGCATTTAGCTTGCAAGCTCATGCAGACAATGACATTTTTTTCAAGATTCTTTATCAACTTGAGTAAGTGATGGGAAGACAGCATGCTAGTTTTGCATTTAGGCACAAAATTAGTTTGTAGTTACTGTTTATTAACTTAATTTTATGAGTTTTGAATCCTGAATCTGGAATCATAGTGGAGCAGCTGTAGCGCAGGTGTAGTGTGGCCGAGTTGTGTTCGTGTTGTTCACGGGTTCGGTTCCCACTCCGTCTGAAGTCTGCATATCAAAGTATCCTTGCGCATAACACTGAACACTGTTAGTGCTGGTGTGCATGGCACTTGTGTGTGAATATGTGCATAAATGGGTGGATAGCAGGATATGAGAAATAGCGCTATATAAGTCAACGACACTTAGCCTGCAAAGCACTACAGAGGTAAATAGGTCATGAAGTTTTACATGAGGTGAAAATTTATTTCTCAACACATTAAATAGTATACTAGTTTGAGTAAAATCATAGCCTACATACTTTTATACAATTTAGAATGACACCAAAACCAATGTGGTTAAACTGTCACATTACTCCAGCATGCATAAGCTAACTTATATTGTGACATGTTCCACAGTTCCTACTCTGGGTTTTGATCTAGAATTAACATGAAAAAGTGGTTATGCAGAAGAAACAAATATGTTTTGTCAGTGAGACATTAAAAGAAACAACACATTAAAAAGTCCAACTTATCTGCATGACAACATTTTGCTGCAAACTAAATTGTTTTGGTCCCTGAAGTAATATGTTAACAAGGAAAAACCCCAATACAACAAAATGAAAGGGGACATACCACCATTTAACTCTACCACAGTACATTACTTTGGTCAATAAATTATTCATTCCCTGTACTTGCATACTGGTTAATAAAGTAAATAAATGTCCCAAGTGAGCTATGAATCTGGCTAAATGTAATTTTGCATGGAAACAAAATGAATATTTCTTCTACATTACAATCTTATGGAATGTAAATTAAACAAACTTATTAGTCAACCTCTATAATTTTGACAGATAATGCAAATACCAATATATTAAATAAATCTTACATATATCAGCAAAATAATGAGAAAATTAATCTTAAAATTAACCATCCATACATTTTTTTCCCTGCCAAATGGTAATGCATAGGCAGGATAATGCCCTCTGGAATAATCAGGGATTAATTAACTTCGACATCTATAATTCCAAATGATAGACATCTTGCTCAGCATCATATTTTTATTGATGTAGAAAGAATACTGTGGCCACAGTTATGCTGTGCATCCAATTAAGAAAAATCCATTTCTATATGTCACTCTGAGAGGACTTATAGAAAAAATATTTCATTATGAAATTGTAGACAAATGCTTTTAAAAATCACCCAAAACACATTGTTTTTAATAACTCAATTTTTACAATCATGGGAAAATATAGAATACACACATTGCTTCTATGTCTTCTTCACTAAATAATGACAGTATTGCTGGTAACAAAACAATGTCGGTTTTAATTTCTTTCGAATATTGTGAAATGCATTAGGAGTAGTTGAATTGCTGAGATGTAGACAGCAGCTACACTAATTAAAATGTGTGGGACCTGACGCCACAGCAATAAAATGTATCTAAAGTAAAGGGGCTGACAGTAGCTCTCCATTGGTCCAGTCTGAGCTGAGGGGACATAAATATTCAGCTGTTTCTCATAAGACTTTTTTTTCCCCCACTGGTTTTGCATTTGTTAAATGTATCTAAGACAAATGGCTCTGCTTCACTGGGCTCCTCTTCATGAATGAATAACAATGTTAATCAGTATAGTCCTTTATCCTCGTCTCTTCTGCAGTGCATGCTGAACAAGCTTGCTCATCTGACCCTTCTATCGTTGTGATACAATGCGGTCCTGTAAATGTGGCCACTTTCTTCACGCAAATAAGTATTAGGAGACTTTACCCTCCAGAGCAGTGTAAGATTAGAGTTTGTACAAGCTCCACTTGCAGGCAAGCACCTGTTAGGGTCACATCAAATCACTGCTGCTGAAGTTGGGTAGTGAAACAAAATGATTTATAAAGATCTTCTTCAGGGCATGACAGTGAAAGGACAGCCTACGATAGATTGGGGCGAAGAGGCATGTATTGTACCACAGCTCCTTATGCCTTGTATCCGATTTAGTCTCAGTTAGATAGAATGAATCTGGAAAACAAACTCGAATCTGAGATTACTTCACCCAAATCGTTAGGAGAGCCTCATTTAATGAGTATTGCATATAACTATGTACATCTTAGTACTTCCTTTAAAGTATTATTTTTCTCAGGCAGGGGAAGTGACACCAGCACATGGTTTCATTATTAGCCTCAGGGCCAAATGACAACAGTCACAGCCTTGTTCTGCACACTTTGTACCGAGCACTGAAATGTCCAAGATATAATTTTTTTTTTTTTTTTTATCTGACAACTTTCTGGAAAAAAAACAATGGAAGTCTACATGAACCAGTGTCTCCTATATGTAAACACAACTTGCTAAGCATCATGTTCATTTAACTTATATGGGAATTTGTCATTTCTTGATGGCAATGATAATAATGCAAAATTCATGATACATGTTTTCTTTCCTGTAAACCCAGCCTGAATACCATCACCTCTCTCTCTCTCTCTCTCTCTCTCTTGCTTTCAGCCAATCTTAATACAGAACCAGTGAAAGAATGCCCCTCATTTAAACATCCTACCACAGCGCCTTGGGTGATGCTGTCTATGTCTAGCCTGAGGGCAATACAAGAGCTCATACATTTTTCACACCTGGAAGACAGATGAGGACCACATGGGCCAAACCACAGAAACTCCAGAGTATGGCAGTACAGTTTGCTGGATATTCCCCATATCATAGGAATAGAATAAAAATCTTTATAATTGCTTTTTTCATTATTCTTTTTTTTTCTTTTCTAAAAAGACAACCTGGAGAGCCCTGAAGGGGACGGAGAAGCAAGAAAAAAGAACAAGACAGCAGATGAAAAATGGGTATATGGGAGGATGATGGAGATGAGAGGAAAAGGATGCCTGTGGCAGGAAAAAAAAGTCAAACCGGCTCATTATTGACCAATGCAAACATGCGAAAGAGATGGAAAAGGAAATTAAAAACATTCTGCAGGACATCGGCAAGGGACAGAGTAAAAACAGGAGCATGGCAAATAAATGGAAGATATTTTAGATTTTGCTATGCTTACATGGTAACATATCATTGTTATGACGATTTCATCACAATGTGACAGCAGCATATTTTGGCATGCATTGTCATAGGCTGTCCCCAGGTCAGTTGAGCATGCCCTGTTAGAGGAGTCTGCAGGGTCCTCTAACGAGCAGCAGACCCTAAGAATAGCAAAGTAGCACTCTCTTGAATACTGCAATAGAGGAGAAGATAAAAGAAAAGCCACCCCTTCATCCAAAGACCCAGAAAAATATACAAACAAATAAATCTGAAGTTTTAAATACTGCCCTTGCATTCTGGAAATCTGAAAATTTATTTTAGCACTTCTTGCTCATTCCATCCATTTTTAGCATTAAAAAACCTGTTTAATTTCCCCTCTTTTGTTCCACAAAACTGTTATTCACAGATGACCCTTTCTTCCAATCTCCCCATCTTTTTCTTCCCTCTCATCTCCCCCATCTTTACTGGAGCATAACGAGCTCACTGAGTCTCAGTCCATGTGTACCAGTGTTGTCCTGTTTTTTATAGGGTGACAAATTAGCCCAGTAGAGAACCGTGCAGCCACGGCTGCACAGTAAACAAGACGTTCGCCTGAGTGGAAAAATACAGGGTTCGAAGCTGCAAAATATCCTGTCATCACCACTGCTCTCCATACTACTTCTTTCCACCCTGTTCTTGCCTCCCTCTGGCCAGAGAAGCATGCCCGCTGCTTCCACATGGCTCTTACCCAGCGTGAACAGCCATGGTGCAATGAGCCACGGCTTAACACCATCTCAGATACTGACAGTGTGATTGCTGCTCAGGAAATGGAGCAGAATGGTGACTAGCGAAGCCAAAATGACAAGTCAACAGGCCTGAGAGTGGGTGATGGCAGGGTAATGAAACTCTAATATTTTCTGCCAGTTTAGTGTTAAGCAAGAAACGTAGTAAAATGCATCCTGATGAAAACATGGATGTCTTGAGGAAATCGTTTAAATGAGATGATGCTTTCAGGGTCAATCGGTTCAAATCTAAAATGACTCAATTTCATATTTCCTTATTCTTAACAATCTTTTACATGTATAATACTACATACTACAACTTTTTACAGAGTGAAGAAAAGATCCATTCAAAGTAAAACAATGCTACTCCACATCATGACATAAACACTAAAAATAAAACCAAAGTGCACTTTATTGACACCTATTAATGGCAACACATTATCAGTAAGTTGTAAGTCAATGTTCAGCTATCAAAACAAAAATACATATTCTTATAACCTCTAATGCGACATTGATAAAAGAAGGCCCACACAATACATTGAAAATCTACCATTCAAGCATTGTCACAATGACAGCGTGACTTCAAATAGAAGAAGCACAAATGCGTTAATTAGAATTTTTCCATGGTCTTTACCTTATTTCAACTGTTGCAGATATTAGCAGAAAATAGTCCTGCATATTTACTATTTATTTTGTAAGTCATATTACTATCACAAACTATATGGCGATATTGCACGTCACATGTTCTCTAATATTGTGCAGCCCCAAATTCTGCTTAATTATGTGAATTTGCAGTCTACTTACTCATTTCTCTTTCATGGTAAAGAAAGGAATGTTCTTTTTTTTATTTATTTATTTATTTTTTTACAAAGAAAGATTAATTAGATTGAATGAATATAGCCAACAAATGAGGTAGAGGTATTGGTCTCATTTAGGTATGACTTGGCCAACATTACTACAATTTGAAGGTTGCACTAGTAAAGCGAAACCTGCAGTTGCTGAACTGGGAACGATGAGCAAAAGTTATTTACAAATCTGCAGCTCAGCTTGCATCTTACAAATGCTGATGGAAAGGTGAGAACATGACTCTATTGTACAAACTGGTGCGGTATAACAGGACACATGTAATCAGATTGTATAATATTGTATACATTTAAAAAGAATTGCTTGTGTCATCAGAGAAAAAAAATGCCAATGAAAACTAAAACGCTGCTAAACCACTGGACCAAAAGTTATTGATTTGTTTTTTGGTTTTTTTTGTGTTTTTTTTTATTTCTATGTCGGGAAAAAAAATCAGCACAAGGAAAAAAAGTGTTTTGATTTTTAATACGCGGTATATTTACATTCAAATAATCATTCAAAGAAAGTTGGTAAATGTCTTTGTGATTGTGTATTTTTTGTGGTTATTTCTTATCAAAAGCAGCTGTGGTTTTTCCAAAAGGCCTGTTTATTTTTGTTTGTTGTTTTTCAGCTCAAGAAAAAGATTGTTTTGTGGCCGCAATAATGACGGGAAGCTGTCAAAAAACTTCCCACTTATTTGTCTGCTTCTTTGTGTGTGTGTGTGTGTGTGTGTGTGTGTTTGTGCGTGTGCCTGTGCATGTGCATGTGTAGTGAAATACAACCATTAAAGCTCTGAGGTAAACCTCCATTAAACTACAGCGATGCATACGTACTGCATGTCTTGGTATCCTGCTTCAAATATTGTCATATACGATTAGAAGAGAATATAAATGTGGAAAATACTGACAATGCAAAAGCCCAGCTGCGCATGCACTCAGGTATTTTTCATTCATCATTTAAAAAAAAAAATATATCAGCCAAACAGTGAACATGTTATTATCTGTCGTCGGGTAGAAAAATAGTATAAAGTCATTGTACTGATTTACCATCCTGTGCTTTATATGTCGCTTCATGAATCCATTTCCTGAACATTTCTTTAAGGGCAGAGGCCAAGGTAATAATCTTCTATGTAGTGTCATACCAATAGCTCTTGCCTTTTTCCTTCTAACAAATTACAATCCTGCTATAAAAACCAAATAATAATGAGTAAACAAAAAGCTATTTCATGAAGTCCTAATGGAAAAAACAGCCCTTGGGGAAAGAGAAAATATATTGTAGTTAAGTAGGCGCCACAACAATCCCGCATTTTAATGGTAAAATCTTAATTATGCAAAAATGGTGCCGTGGGGCTAAGGAGCCCTCATCGGGGGGCAACTAAATTACAGGAAGGCCTTGGTTACCAGGAAAATTTTCATACATACACATGCTATGAAAAGATTACAAGCTTTTATATCAGTGGCCAAATCAAACACAGATATATCTTGTAGTTTATTCCTCGTAGCATGGCTCAAGGAGGGATTAATTAGGCCCAAGAGCCATTAGTCATCTGTGACCCAGCCACTAATAATCGGAACCTAGTCAACAGAGATACCTCCACTGAGGCTTAAGGATGGTCCTCATTAATCATTACAGCATCAGTTACAGCAATGACCTGTGGCTTTTGTGTTTATTAATGGTAGACCACTTAAACTCCCTCTGTTTCTGGTCAAGCAGCATAGCAGTACGGCAAAGATTGAAGTTCTTAAACACAATCAAGGCAACAAATTGGTTCACAGAATTCGGCAGAGGAAGTAAATGAAGACCATGTGACTAATACAGCAATTGATCATAAAGACAGTTGCTTTAAATTAATTTAATCTGAAAGAGCACAAAAACAGTGATAGAGCTCCAAATCATGCATCAAGTAATCCACAGTAAGACTCCATCTCTTCCCCCCCCGATAAAGAATTAGCTAAATATAGGAAGAAAAGAGTGTCTTGGGAGAACACTTGTTCATTATGCAGGAAAGTTGCCATTGACACAGTTTCAAGAGTTTGAGAGATTTTATTTGTTAATCTTTAGACTGCAGCACTGAATACATTTACAGGATTGGTTCAGGAGCTCTGTAACTGTTTCTATTATCCTTAATCAGATTATTCAAACAATTAGAAATTAATCCCTTAATATACTGTATTATTTATTTTAAAACATAGAGGAATTTTAGAATTAATTTTCACATTATAGTCTGGAAACTGCTGTAGATGTTCAACTACACATTCAAATCTACAGTCAATTTGTCCGTTAGCCATGAGGTTTATACATTTGATGCATGTATTTTTTTGGTTACACTTCCTTTTTTTTCTATATCCTACTGCCTTGTGACTCCATACATGAACAAAACCAGACCCAACGTCTCACCAAGGGCAGCTCTGAATCCAGTCTCTTCCATTCATAGTTTTCAATCACTTTTGTATGGTATTACACTGCTATGAAATTATGCTTTGTTTTGTATGTCAGACAGAAGGGGCAGCATCTATTATATTAAAATTGAGTCTACAAAGGTAGGCTCCTTCTCACACTGAACAGAGAACTGGAAGGTGGGAAAAAAGAAAAAAAACTGGAAGGGCCTAAAGCAGGGTGATTACAGAATGATTTGAGCAAAAAGCTGAGATTGTGTGTGTCCAGTCTGTTTATGTGTATGTGAGTCTGTGTATGTAGTCCAATGCAGCACATAAAACAACTCCTACTGTTTTAGCTAAGAGTTTTAGTGCCTCTCAGGTTGCGCCCTGTCTTCTAGCACAGGAACTGGCAATTATCCAGAGTTGTATGTATTCAAGTGTAATGGAAGAACAGCCTGAAATGATTTTGGAATTATTTAATCAATGTGGATTTTATTATTGTAAGTTATAAGTCAAGATTGAAATTAGTTGGAGAATGTTGGACTTTTGTTTGAAGAAATGGACTTTCTTGCTCAGTCCACTGTAGCCTCACCTAATTACGTTATTGATTTAAGTCTGGTTACCGTGAGTTAAAAAAACACACTGTCTTCTGCTCAACTAAGTCTCCGTGAAGTGTGTGTCTATGCAAGCTGAACTTAGTAAAAAAAAAAAAAAACATGTGTTTAAAAAACGTACAGGAAGAAAGAAACCAATGTAAATTAACAAAAATGGCAGGTATGTACATTATTTAGAGAAAAACAAAGGAAAACTAAGGCTAAATAAATTCTTAATTACATTAAAGGAATGTGTGATCGGGAAATTCCTAAAATAGTGTTATGTAACATTATCAAGCAAAAAGAATGTATTTAAGTCCTGAACACAATCACTTTCCATGGCTCGTTTCACACTAAAAATGTGATGCATGTGTTCCTTGTGCTTTGCTTAACTACTGTGTCGCAGTTACATATTTTTGTTCACTCCACCAACTTGTCTGCTGCAACATGGGTACTGGCTGCAGAAAATACTTTGATAAATTAACATGGTAATGGTAATGAACACTAAATGAACTGATATGACTCAAAATGTGAAGATACTCACTAGAATAGTGACATTAATTTGGTTTCAAGATTCATTTAACTTTATTTCTCCCACAAGGGGAATTCTGTACAACCCATCTAAGATTCAACAAACCACATACATAGTGAAAAAATGTGAAAATCCTTCATCTTTTTTATCAATCAACATCAGGTAAACCTGGTATTTTGGTTTTCTGTGATGAGTATTTGCCACATACTAAAAGGTCTGCAGGTCTATAGATAATTAAAGCTTCAGGATCCAAAGAGGATACAGAGCTGGTCCACTGTTCCATGGCTAAGACAAAAACCACACTGCTCCTCCTTAATCTGAGCTTCGTCCATCTGGTGCACACTCCCCTCCAGGACCCCTGAATAGACTTTTCCAGAGAGGCTGATGAGTGTCATTCCCCCCGTTGTTGGAGCACACCCTCCAATCTCCCTTTTTGAAGAGGGGGAACACCACCCCAGTCTGCCAGTCCAGAGGCACTGTCCGTGATGTCCACGCAATGCTGTAGAGGCATGTTAGCTGGGATAGCCCCACAGCATCCAGAGCCTTACGAAACTTCGGGAAGATCTCATCCACCCCAGGGCTCTGCCATCATGGACCTTTTTTAACCACCTCAGTGACCTCAGCCCCGGAGATGGGAGAGCCCACCATGGAGTTCCCCAGCTCTGCTTCCTCCTCAGAAGGCATGTCAGTAGGATTGGGGAGTCTCCCCCAATTCCCCCTACCTACCCACGACATCTCATTTGAGGTCAGCAGCCTCCAATCCCTACTGTAAACAGTGTTGATGGAGCGCTGCTTCCCCTTAATTAGTCGCCGGATGGTGGACCAGAATCTCCTCAAAGCCGTCCAGCGGTTATGTGATCTCTTACAAAAAAAACAAACAAACAAAAAAAAAAAAAACAACACTCACTAATATGGAAATTGTAACAAACAGGTACTGTTTCACAGGTTCCAATAGTGTGTTATTTCTAAATAAAGGGATAAACAACATATATGATCACTTCAATTTTAAGACTTGTACCATAAAAAACAGCACCTTCACAATAAATATGGGACAGCTTACTTATGCCTTTCTTAAGAAGGCCCATAAAATGTAAAACAATCCTTAACTAATTAATGAATACCACCATTTTAAGTAAGGTGAAAAAGACAACACTCATTAGTAAGACATCATTTCCATCTGGGCGCCTGTAAATGAGGAGGACAAGCAGTCCGCTTTCAACCACAAGTCAATTCCCTGACTACATACTGAGATGTCATTGGGGACGACACTGAGCCCCAAGTTGCCTCCTCCCAAATAAGCCTATTGAGTGTGCTGTTTAGTGTAAAGACCTTTGAGACTGGAAAAGTGCTACATAAGTACAAGTCCATTTACAATCTTTAAAGAATGGGATGTGTCCAAGAACAGTATGATCACACTTTAGGTGTGAAGAAGGGATGAAAAGAGAAAGATCACTCAGTCTCTCCGAGAGGCCCTTCATTAAATATTCCCATGGTAATGATGCTACTAAAGAAGCTCTCCACTTCCCGTTATTAAAGACAATGCACTCTCCATACACCTTCTTTTTCCTAACTTCTTTCTCTGCAGAAAACTTCATATTCTTGTTTTCCTTTCACTCTCTTCTATTTTCTCTCAAGCCTCAGCAACAAGGCCACCATAAACTGTTGTTTTCCCTCCTGCTGTTCGCAAGAACATCACCTACTGCGAGCCACAGTTTCATCCTTCAACACAAATATGCTCTCATATTGAATGCATATACTGGAAATATACTTTTTGATTTTTGATGTTAAATTTGTCCAGAAGTATTTCTAGGATCATAATCCTTAGCATCTATATACTATGTACAATCCATTTTGGTTTGTACACTTTCAAGTCCTTCCATATGCCTTTATTAAAGGCTGATAAATACAAAGACTAAAAATATAGTCAAAGATTGCCTCTCACACTAGTAAGACCTCAACATCTCTTCTTAAAAAATTAATTTCCAGATTCTGGAATTGTCTAACAAATGCATCGCTTAAATACTTTCTTCATGTTCTGATGGATCTACAAACTTAAATATAGTCTTTTTCACATTTTTCTGACCATAAAATTAAACTTTGAATGTGTCTCTTCAACCTTTTGTTAGATCTGATAAGGTACTTTTGAACTCAATGCATCTGCTGAATTATAGATTGTTGTTTTTGCTTTACGAATATGCAAACGTGTTCCTTTAGTTACCCGTTTACGAGCTTGTAGACATATAGAATGTATCACTGCCCCTCTGGCAACAGAACGCTATTGTGCAAATGTCCTTTTAAGGGATTATTTGTGAACAAAATTGGCTGAATAAAAAGGTAAGGAAAACAAGTTTGGGTTTTAAGTTCCTATATTTTTTAGTTATTTGTTTAAGGGATAAGCAGGACGACGACTTGGTTAGTAGGTTTAGTAACAAATCAGAAACCAAAAAGTGAATCATTCAGTATGTTTTCCAAATAAATAATACAGATAGTAAACATTCTTGTTTGGGTTAATTTGTAATGACAAACCAGTTTAATTCACTTCATCGCAAACTTAGCCAGTTTTACTAAGATTTCAAATAAGATCCGTACAAATACAATTGAATACCAATAAAATCAATCAAGCTAAAATCCATTTATTAATTTTCTATATCACTTTTTTCAATTCAGGGAAGTAGAAGCTGGTGTCTATCCAAGCAATTAGCAGATGAGAGGCAGGGTATGCACTGGAGAGGTCACTACTTCATTGTAGGACCAACAAAGGCAGACAAACAAGCTATAAAACTGGTAGTTACTCCTAGCAGCAATTTAGAATAATCAATAAATCGTGGGAAAGCCGGCGTACAAACACAACCCACACATACACAGGGAGAACCTGCAACTTCCACACAGATGGCCACTGCTTGAACCCCTCCCCAGCAAAATCATGAACCAGCGACCCTACTGTAGTGAGGAAGCGGTGATAGCAACCTTACTACCATAAAGATAAAGTTTTAATCCAATGCTGTCTAATTTAGTACACTTCAATTCAGCATTAGTTATGGCAGGGGTTCCTCACAACAATGTGATGATATCTGAGTGAAAGGGAGCTTGAAAGCAGGCCACACCACTCAACTATTCAGTCAGTCAGATCACAGACTTATTTGATGTGCCCCACATTAGCCTTTTCAACTTTTACTTGTACTCTCATTTGCTTGCCAGTAAATATGAGCCCTAGCAGTGCAGAGCACACATCCTACATATTTTATCGTACAGAAGGAACTAATTTTCTTAAGCTTGCAGAAAAAACATGTAGCTACAAGCTAATAAGTGCATGGATCTCATCCAGTAAGTACTAAAGCTGCTGGGAGAGTCATTTTATGCAAGGTAGGCTTCCTCTCCCCTTCTTGTCTTCTTGCTCATCCCTGACTAAATAACCAGACCCACAGGGCTCCTTCACAGCAGGTGCTCCCATGTGTCTACCCCCTCACCGTTCCCCAGCAACCCACCCGCTCCTGCCTCATCACTCCACCCACATCACAGCGAGCACATGGGAGGCCATGCTCCCCTCAGTGTTAAGACGCAACACTTTGTTACAGCTCTATTAGCTAACTAATCTGAAAGAACTTTATTTTATTAGCCCCTTAAGACTCCTGCCAAGGCCCTTTTCATCCTTTATAGATTCAGTAACTGTGCGGACTCTTTCTCCCTGCCTCCTCCCTCTTCCTCCTGTCTCCCTCAATCCTTGAATCCCTCCATCTTGCACGCTTGCCCGCACCTTCTCATACGGTGAAACCAGGCAGCACTTGCAGAGTTGCAGCCCAGACAAGTAACAGAAGAGACTGTACGCAACTCACATGAGTTTTCATTCAGCTGTGGTTCACTCCCGACCAAATGAGCAACACAACAGACGATATATGAAGAACTAAAAGGCAAAAAAACGCAGCAGGGACCTTCAGTTTGCAGTAAAATGGATCTCAAACTAAAACTTAAGCATTCTGCTATGAGCTAATGGCCCTGCTGATACCTACTGTTTGCCTGCATATGGCTTCTAGTCAATTCTCCCTACTCTTGTTTCTCCAACTTACCCTCCCTGACCTACAAGCTACACATTCTGAGGAGTGTGGGCGGATGAAAAGGACTGCTGGGAAATTCTAGGCATCAAGATAGTTTGGATCAGGGAGGATGAAAAGAAGAGAATTTGCCCATATCACAACAAGCTCTGTGAGGCTTAGATACATTTCTCATGCGATACATGTTGTTCACAGGGATATTCCACCTGAAACTGTCAACATTTTATTTCACATGCAGTCATATCAATATGACTTTTCCAGCTGGAGGCCATTTGAGATCCATACTTGAGCATGAAGAAATGTATCATCAGTGTTAACACGAGATTCACAGTTATACCAAAAGTTCAGTGGGTTTTTGTTCTAAGAGTTCGTACGACATGCAGGTAAATAAAACATAACATGTCAGCCTGTAGATGCACAGATCCCCATTCCCCTGTCGGAAACAAACTGCACTCTGGAAAAAGATGGACATCTTTTCTGTAATGAATAATGCTCTGATCCTACGAACACAGGAGTGTGATCGCAGTAGTGGTCCACTTCTGACAGAGTGACAAGGATCTAAAATTTTTATTACAAGTGAAAGCAGTGTTTGTGCTTTTTCTTTAAGCATATGTAATGCATTCTAGAGGGTTAAGTAGGATTGTATGCATCTGCACACTGAAATGCCAATGCAATCATTGTTGGTTAGTTGGTCAGCCTCTATCAGACTGTTACTAAATTGTTACTAAATTACAGCATTCTACAATACTGACAATATTGCAATAACTTCATATTCACTAAAGTTATACATTATAATGAAATGAAACATACTTATTATATGATGACGGATAAATACTGTCATAAATCTAGGATATGTAAGAAATGAGTCACAGTAAAACTAAAGAGTTGACCTACTTTGCAAGCATTGCAAACAGTAATCAAACATCAACGTAGAGATGTGTAAGCGATTGACTTTTGTTTTAAGTCTTTGGATAGATAAGTGTGCATTAGTTATAGATGTGAAGAAGAATTTGATGTGTTTACAGGAATAAATAATGCTATGCCAGTATTTTAAAATGTCACTGATTAGAATGGGGGATAAAGTATGTCAAAAATAGATGCAACAGAAATACTTTCTTCCATATTGTTTAACTGCACTGTGGTTTTGCCGAGCAGAATGATTGGAAACATGGTGCACATTCCTTCTATACCTGACCAAAGGGTAAGCTTGCTCCATATGGAGATTCTGATGGCAGGGTGGCTCAACAGCAGCACTGGGCCTCATGCCAAAGGAAAGCAGTTGACATGTTGGCAACATGTACATGCAAATGCTTGCACATGCAAAAGATGCAATTAAGCAGCGATGAAGACATAAGAGAAAATTATAAACATGCATGGCAGGAACTCTAATAATACCATCAGACAGCCTGATGATGTTGCAGGGCAGAGTGTGTGGGCTCTCTTTGATTTTCTTTTTTCCCCTCTCCATTCCTCTAAGCCTGCTGCATATAAAGAAGCTGAGCAGGGCAAAAAAATGAGCAGGAAGAGAAGCAAAAGCAAAAAGGAAATACAGTTAACCTTTGTAATAAGACAAGAAGCAGAGGAAGTGGACCAAGAGTCCTAAGGCAAATTAATTACTAATTGTTTGTAATTACTAATACATCTGACTCCCTCAACAATGTACTCTGCTCTTTCTGGGAAAAA
>JBAMHX010000024.1:5454599-5477599 GCA_037177515.1 Pseudomugil tenellus
ATATAGATATATATATATGTGTGTGTGTGTGTGTGTGCGTGTGTGGGTTCTTGTCCAGTTGTAACTGCAAAGAAAGCTACAGACAGCTGACAGCCCACCATTCTCAGAGCTGCCCCCTCGAGCTTTGACTGAACAACAGGACTGGATTTGGCAGGAGACTCCGCTGAGGTCCGACAGACTCCCCTTCAGAGCAGCCAGAGACAAATACAGCATGTCTGTCTGCTCTATCAGTCCAGCTGATAGCTGCCAGCATTAGTCCAGCGCTTCTCATAACAGACCGAGTAGAAGTAGTTTCTGATCACGGCTGCCAATCAAATTTCACAGCCTCTTCTCACAGTGATAACAGAGAAAAAAGAAAAGGAGAAAAGTCAAAAGGAGAAAAGAGGAACTGTATAAGGGCTTGGTTTGTACAACTTCAAAAGTCTTCTTTTTGTTTGTCACCTGGTACCATCACAGTGAAATAGCAAGTTCTTTGAGGTAATGATGCATGCATCTTGTGATGCAGGATGGTGGACTGTAAATTATTTTGGTGGGAATCTGAGAAGCTATTGTAGGTCAGAAGATGAAAAGTCTGTGTGTGTCTGAACCTGAAAAGCATTCAGCAGCTGCAAAAGCAAAAGAATGACAGCTGTGAGGAACCAGGACACCAAATCCAAATTCTGCACATTGCTCTTTGAGGAAGCCGTATGGAGGTATGGAGGGCTTAGCAAGTCGGTCTCAGCAGTAAAACTTTAGAGGTTCTCATATGTCTGCCATGTTGGAAAAGCTCAAAAGTGAAACAAAAGGCATCCCGGCACAAAAGTCTGTTGATTTACTTGCTGCATCCTCTTTGTTAGCAGTCTGGTGTTTGAAGCTATAAATATGACAAGGTTTGAAGGAGAAATTAGCCCAAACATCGGGAGGGGTTTCATAGGGAACACCAGTAAAGAGACAACTGTTGGAACACGTCACTGCTTTGACAATTTGACGAGAGTTTTATTGTTTGTGAGTGCAAGCACGCAGAGGTAACACAAGCAAGAGCTGCTTGAGATGACAGAGACTGTGACCCAGTCTCACAGCATTTTGCGAGTTAACAAGATACAATCTTTTAAATTGTCTTCTTAGACATGGCTCTCTCTCTGTTTTCTTGTAAACATGAAAAAGAACATGGTTGAGCACCTTTTTATTTATCTGTCATTCAGAGAGTGGTAGATTTTAGCAGGTGAACAATTTGACGGGGCAAATCTTAATTTTCTGTTTAGCCGTGAGCTGGAAGATTATCAGCTTGCTATAACATTTTAAACTTAAGATGACCCAGCTGGGGGACTTTGAGAACAAATCTGTATCAAAATGGCGATTTTTGTCTCTGCGAAAATATGTCTAATTTTGTTCTGCTTCACTTGATCTGAGCCTTAGCAGATGTAATACTGACATACTCTGATTTGATAGAGATTTCATGCTACAGTTGCATAATTCCAAAGTGATAATCATATTAGCCTTGAAAGTTGTTTTTTTTTGTTTTTTTTTTTTTTTGTAGGCAAGCCTGAAATAATTTTTGTTGCCACATGGCTTCATCATTATTTTTTACCAGTGACACATCTACTGTCATTTACATTAAGGCTAGGTGTCACCACTAATTTCTTTAATTCATTTTATTTATTCCATTCACAATATTCTGATTAGATTTAAATTTAATCTGACTCAAATGTTATTTACTGATATTTATATAACACAATACTAAATGTCCTCGTCATATGAGGGTAGAGCCAGGTAGTTTCACTTTATACACCATATCAAACACTACCATGCAACACCACAGATCTTTGAACAAATGGCGCAACTTTTTCAGCAAAGAATCACAGGAACACTTTATTGAAAAAAAAGAAAAAGTAAGAAATAAAATAAAGCAAAGATAGGACGTATTTTTCTGGCTGGAGTAAGCTCACATTACAGGTACCATGCAAGATGGATGCTGAATTAACTGCAAGATGGATTCTGACTTAAGTATCAAAAGGTAGTGGATGCATCACTGAGGAAAACCTGCAAGAGTTCTATAGTTCCTCCTAAAAGCAATGATTAAGCACTTTAAGCAGTAAAAAACACCATAATCTATTACAAGTTTCATAAATCATTATTATCTACAACAAGCCTTTTGGTTTATCAGTCAAACTATTGAGTCTGCTGAGCAAAGAAGGCTCTTTTTCTTAATTGTAAGACTGACCTTTAATTTGCAAGAGGAATATTATTTTACCTTAATTTTTTTATTAGGAGATGGCCAATTAATCACCATTATATTTTATACAATGCAAATATTTTTGCAAGAAACTACTCCATGCACAGAATGTAAATTATCTCTCTCTATATAATGAGAAAGGAAAAAATACCAAACACAATCAGAAAATGGTCACACCATCTGGCAGCTGTTGAATTACACACTTTCAGTTTTGCACTCAAGTGAAAGTAATGGGTTTTTCGTGTGTTTCACTTTTTATTCCCCTGTAACTGTGACTTTTTACACAGCCTGCAGAGACCAATACATCCTCAGGCAACCATTCCCTGTATCTTCTTCCTTTCTCAGTTTCAGACTATGACATTACAAGGTCTTTTGTGTGCAACTATTTAACTTTATTTCTGTTTATATTATTCAACCTGTGGATAGGTTGTGAGTATTTCTGATGCTTCCAGAAACAATGTTAAAGGATACAAGTTCACAAAGAAAGACATACTTTCTTCATGCTGGTCTTCAGTGTGAGCTTGTCCCTCCCCATCACCTGTCTGGCAGTATAGGATTTTCGCAGCAAACAGAAACAGAGAAGGCGTCACATTATTTCTGCCACTTCTAAGAAATTTCCTGCCCGGTACTTGAATCCCTGCTGGAACAATAACCATACGCAATCCCCTGCAGCATGCCTCAAGTCATTCGCACCCCACTACAAATGCATGAACCCACTCTGCAGTCTAAAAATAGGCAATTATCATAAGACCTCTTTAGTTACTTGTGAATATTTTTACACCGTTTCATGATGCAGAAATGTTCTGCATTTGAAATCCACATTAAACATTCATAGAATCCTTACATCGGTTCTGTAGGATGGATCCAGATCCACTCTTCTTTTTTGCATATACAGTATGTTCAAACATACAGATGTTTAATAAATGGTGTGTCAACACAGATCTGTGATTTTGGGATTATATTTTTATTCCAGTATCCTAGCTCAGAAATAGGAATTTTAGCATTTTATACAAATTTCACATCACATAATCTAATATAGTAAAACCACATTGTGTCAAGTACAAACACGTTTATGCGATTTGACAGACTTGTCTTAGATATTTGGGATGATTTGGGACTTCAGGTGATGAGTAAACTTGGAAACTCAAAGTAAAAACTAACAGTGGGCCAACCAATCAAGCTCAACTTTAAACAGATAAACAGAGTATCTTTTTTTTTTCTTTTAGTGACTGCATGTCAAATCAACAGAGAAAGAATGAGACAAGTTGAGGGTAAGCAGCTGCATTAAATTAAATGGTAATATTTCTTTCTGACTTTGTGTGTCATCTTTGTGAGGTGTCACCACCTGAACTTAAAATGATACATTATTGCATGAACATCTGGTATTCCCATCTCAGACTTTCCATTCGTCGTCATTTCAGCTGTAAAGTCCCTCATCGCCAACACTCACTCACTTTTTTTTTGTTTAAATATAGCCCACACAGTGCCTATAAATATTTGAAAATCCATGCTGGAACTTAAAATTTGACCACATGAACAGAAGTCACCAAAATCAAATTAGGGATTTAGCCCTTTTTTTTTCAAAACTTTCTCTTTTGTTTGCACATACAATTAAATCTTTTACCAACTTAATTCTACTCTTTTACTGTGAACAGCATCTACAAATTTGTTTAATTGTGAGTGGCCCAGTTGGCATCAACTCAAGCCGCGGGGGTTGAGTTGTCTGGTTGACTGCGATACACAGCAGCCCCACAGTCCTGTCATTTTATGAGAGGTTTAAAGACTTCTGCCAGGAAGGGAGGAAGATTTAGAGATCAAGTCAATACACTTAGCTGCCCACTCTTCTTTGATCATTGGTGTGTATCGTCCTCTAAAATGGCAATATCAAAATAGAAGCCCACTCCAAAAAGATGGTTAAGCAATGTGGAAAACAGCCGCATATATTTTGCTTTTGAGTAAATGGTCCCTGGCAGCTTGTCCCTCCAAATTTCTTGCCCCCTTTAACTGTCACATAATGGCTGCAGTGATTTAGTGCAACGCCTGCCCTACAGTCAGACGTCATCTTTTGTAGGACAGTAACAACGGGCCTGGTTCTCCTTAATATGCCACTCTCGCCAGTGGAAAATATAGTGGATCTCCTTTACAAGCACCTCACTTACTCCACAAGACACTCTGTAAACGCAACAAAGTGAAGGAGAAAATGAAGGGAATGGCAAAGTAAGAGATGGAGTCACAGGGAAAACTACGGCCCCTGAACACAGCAATTAATCAATTAGTTGGGAGTGAATCAATACTCCCCGCCCAGCTTGGCAGGCTGACAGCACTCAGGTGTAATTAAAACTGTAGCTATTGACAAATCAAGATGGATGGAGCACTTCTTGCCTGTCCTGCTCTGCTCGGAGAGAGTGACTCGGAAAATGTGAGAGCGCATATTTGTGCAAGCGGGTGTTATCAACGTGAGATGCGAGCGAGGCTACCTACAGTGCAAGTGTCCTTGAGCTGAAGTCAAGCACAAGTAATGCTGCGGGTCAAAGCCCAGTGTCCGGGCCTCCATCTCACGCCGTCACCTTCCATTACCATCGGGTTATTCCTATTAAGGAGACTGCTAAGAGTGTTAAGTGATTTGGTCATGTGTGAAGTGCATCCATGCAAATGATAATCAAGATGTTAATCCAGCTAATCTACATGTGGGTAACTGCTCAAGTGGAAAGTGGGGCTGTGAAAAATATGTTTCTCTCAAAGCAGCAGATATTCTTCCGACTTTAAGAGTCATACACAAAAGTAAGCGTCTCAATTAGCACCTGATATTATATCCTTTGAATCGAGGCAGGTACAAGGACGAGGAGGACGACGTAGCTCCAGATGGTGATTGGCAAAAGAATCCAAAGGTATCAGAACTTTCAAACAAAGCCCTCTCTGTGTCTCTCTCCTAAAATGAGAAAGTGTTTGTGAAGTATGTAATTTGAAGAAAAAAACTCTTCAAATAAATATAAGCAGCTGTGATCAATGCACAAATACCAACAGAGCGTATTCTTTTTTTCAGAGATGTAAGACATATTCCTTCTGTTCAGGAAGCCATGCCTTGAATCTCTTGAGATTGGCCCTTGAGCATCAAACAAGGACAAAAAAAGAAGAAAATACAAATTGTGCCTCATGGATTTAAACTTAGATTTAAAACAAGGCCCAGGAGCAGTCATTTACCACATTGCCATAAGAGGAGGCAATATTGACTATTAAGAGAATACATGAGAAAAACATTTCCCTTTGTACCACTCAATAAACTTAAAGTTCATCCTTTAGCTTATTAAAAAACATAAACTAATCACGCAGCAGCTATTGAGAAAAGGATGCATACTTTTAAATTAATAGCTTTAGAAGACATCCGATCATTTTCAGTTTGAACACTTATCAGTTATATAAAGTTCAAACATATACCTACATCACATAAAGTACAGTAATTGGGCTAGAAAAGCAAGAAAAACAGTAATAGTATATTTAACTGATAACCCCACTGTTGCTGTTGGGGTCCTTATTGCCGCTTTTTTACTGTATAACTGTCACCTTGTCCACATTTCACTATCTTCAAAGCGTACATTTCCTACTTATCTTGTTAACACTGTAAGATCACTGCGATTTGAAGGAAATTCAAAACCAAATGATCACAACGTGCTGACATGAAGAACCTTCCTAGCACAGATATCGTACTGCATCTTTTGTAGTTCAAGCAGACACAAGCGGTGTCTTCAACGTCCTGGGAGGCGTTTGATGTTGCACCCAAACAAGTGATTTTCAAGATGTTAATCAACCTAATCTACATGAGTACCTGCTCATGTGTGCAATCCAAAGAAGCTGTGTGAAAAAAAGAATGCTTCTTACTGTAAGAAAAATAAGCATTTTCTAATACATTTTCCAACTTCATAAAAATATTAAATGTATGTATAGCTTTTAAACATGTGAAAAAGGTAACTGAAAAGTAAAATGATGTAATGCCAAGTGGGATAATCAGACATACTTATTAGTAACCCACATTAACAATCTTGGTTGAGTGCAACAGTACATTACAAGCAAAGTTCTTGCAGGCAACTCTTGCATCTTGGCAGCCATTTTTGAAAGCCATAAGGTGTGATGTGAAATGTTAACAAATTCTATCCCGTTTTAACACCTTCAAACCTGCATTTTTTTCTGCTGGGCAAATAAAAAAGTTTGTCAAACTGATTTTAGTTTATCTATAGCACAGAAACATAGGTTTAAAGCAAGAAATATGTTATGCCAATTTCAATTTACAAAGGGCTGAAGGGGTTCGAAAATGGGCATGGAAAATAGCTACTACTACTTTCTCATCATGTTCAGTACATAAAATCAAAACATACTACTAAGATTGGCTGACTTACTAAAAGGGGAAAAAACATAAAAAGCTGATTGTATATCATGGAAAAAACTGTGAATTTCCTATAAGTTCTTATTGGAGGAAGAGGATATACTGTTTTCACCTGCATTACATTCCCATCTTCTAGCGTTAAATCCCACCTTACACTATCACTATTGCAACTTAGTCCCAAACCGTGGACAGTTTGTGGATTTTGCCATCAAATACAGACGAAGTGTTAACAAGGAGACTAGCAGATAAAAAAATATGGAAGCTCCTTTGCAAGGATTTCTGCAGAGATCGCTTTAGATGCAACTGTCTTACACGGGGGATTAGAGAAGCTCCTGTATCAAAATGTGAAAGCACCAAGAAGCATAAACATATTCAAATCTCAGTAAACGGCTGACTCTGAAACATAGCCACCAAAAATAGAAAGCAATTTCAAACCCAAATGAATAAACATACACACTCCTTCTGTAATGTGTGAGTAATAGCTCATAACAGCAAGGTTATCCTCCAAATGCATCTGGAAGGTGGAAGCATGAAAAGTCCCATGTTCTAATACTTCTCTTCATTCCACGTTATTATTATGTAAAACCAAAAAATGTGTTCTCTCATCAAATCAAAGCACCCTACAAATCAAAGTTAAGGCAATTACAATCTTATTCCACCCTTTCAAATGGCAACAGCTGTTTCCCTTGGTCAAAATTGCAGCATAATTGCACATGGTAGCATATGGTTATGGCTGATTAATCCAACTGGGGGTGAAGGCCCCATTATTCCTGCATGGGATGGGTAAATAGGCAGCGGATCCAAGTGCTGGATAGATGGGTAATGGGATGGCGAAAAAAGGGAATGGGCCTTTGATGAGATGTCTGTTAAAGATGGTGTGATTGTCAGAATCGATCAGACCCTCTACCATTCCTGTCTGCGCCATTAAATTGATCTGCTTGTCATCTGGCTTCTTCAAGATGGAATCAAGCCAGAAGTACCAAACTATGCAGAAAAGAAGAGCGGTTTAATCTAAATGTCCCTTCTTTGGCAAAATGTAAGGCTCTGGGAATTTTCAGTCAAATTCCCTGCCCCTCCAGAGGCTTTGTTCATGCATGTCAAAGATTAATTAAAGACTGGTTACTGGGCTGTTGCCTTGAAGTGACCGTTACATTTTAGTTACGCACAGCACAATCTCATTTTGCTGTAAATATTTGCTGATATCACAATCACATCAAAACACGTCCAGAGGAACAATGATTACAGGATCAGGAGTTTGTTTGCAACCCCCTGGCAAATCTCAGTGCTTTTTTTAGCTTTCAAACACAGAATCATCATCTCATTATTAGTGGGAAAAAATCCTAATGTTTGTCATGCTAACTATTATATATTTTAATTTTAGACTCAGTGTGAATGATAATCTTGCTTAGTGACAGAATGCAGATGCACTGCGCAAATAATGTTTGCAGTGAAATACTGTATCACCTTGAACAACATGCAGGGTTGACCATCAAAATGCCTGCCAACAATCCACGTAGTCACATCCTCTGTTTGCTTAGCACTACTGATCTGCAATGGAGAAAAAAAAAACTAAACACTAATATGTAAATAGTAAAGAAGCAGATCCATGCATTGGCTTACCTTACCAAGACCCAGTTTAAACAAAGTGATATAAAAACAAAGAACAAGATGTTATGACCTACTGTAATTCCCTCAATCCATTCTAGGTGGAAAAATCATATTCATGTCAAAGCTTCTTTGTTGCAGTTACACGAAGGAGTGGATGATTTAAAAAATGTTTTTACTGAAAAGCCCATCACAATTAAGATGTAAGCTTGTGCTTATGAACATCAAAGGATAACTTCTTACACCCGCAACTAAAGGTGCGCGAACACTCCAGCTTAGTCTTTAGAAACACATTTCTTCAAACAACTTACAAGAAAGAAACACCCAACGACAGCATGCAGTCACAGATATAAACCAGAAATGGGGCAAACATTTCTGAGCAGGTAATCCAGCTTCCCCTAGTGCATAGGAAATGATCATACTAATGTGCTCCAGAGAAGTCACAGCCTCGATTAGGATATATGGCTGAACAATGAAATCAGATTTCACTGCTGAAGCCCAAAGGGAGACAAATGGATCCTCTGTTTTTGGACTGACAGTAAGTCCAAATTGTTTTCAGTCCCTCTGGTCATTGAATAACACTGACCCTTGTCTCTCGCAGCACAATTCCCAGCCGGCCTGGGTGACCTCTTTTCCCAGCCCCGGAGTCCAAATTAATAACCATGCAAAGACAAATAGGACAGCTCTGGCAAATGCTAACCACACTCCTTGTGTTGTATTCCAGGCAGCATGCAAAATGGCATGTTCATGATGATAATTCCAGCAGTTTTTTTGGTTCTGGTCAAACTGACTGTAATGCAAAGTGCTTGGAAAACAGATGAATTGGGGAGCACATTGTAAAAAGCCCAATCAAACAGTCATTTTGACATTATATAACAAGAATTTCAGGAAGCAGGACTGGCTAAGATTTTAGAATGAGAGTTCACAGAACATACCAAAAGTTGAGTGTGAAAATGAAAGGTGCCTGGCATCCGAATGAGGGAATCTTTAAAGAAATGTAGTCCCTGGACAGATAAATTTGAAATAGCATTTAATATGTCTCACCATTGTTACCTTGGAGCTCACTCTGAAGAGACGTTTGGTGGTGGCACCATTTTCATGTCATCTCACTCCAAGTTAGACTGACCCAGTTTTGCCTGTTGCATCAAAGTAATACAGACCCTGGAGTTTTAAAGTTTCTACATTCAGAGGCCTCCCTAAAAAACTCAAACATCTTAAAACAATGGGTTTAATCAGCCGGTGAAAGCACAAAACGCAAAGCTTAGGAAGGACCCGGGGAAGCATTCAGATTGAGATTGGCTTGGTATTGAAAGGTGGGGCTTTAAGTCCCAGAGAAACATGAAAAACAGTAGTATTAGTTTTTAGATGCCATGAATGAAAACTGGGGTTTAGAGGGAGATTTTCAAACTAAATTATAAGAAAAAGAATACAGGGTAACTACAACATTAGTTTTACTGAGTATTAAAGCATTTGCTTATTGAGTGAGAGTGACAAGGTCGTAATCTTCACCACAAGGCTACAGTAAGTTTGTCTTGCCATTATACCACAACAGCTACTTCACTTACTTTGTTTGTTTGCCTCAGCTGTTATCTTCTCCTAGAGTAGAAGCTAGCCTTGCAATCTAATACGCTGCCCTTTGTTACCTTGAATATGAAGGACTATCTAAATGTGAAGATATCAGGCAGCACGGTAAATGCAATAAAAACAGGCTTTTGGCAGAATGCTGTCATTTTGATCAAAGCTCGATTGAGCTCAAGGCAAAGATGCCTCCCTCCTTTTCTCTTTACATGCACACAGCTGCAACTTAAGGGACCTTCCTCACTCTTGTGAGCACAGCGGGCTCAGACAGAAGTGGCTGAAGCTCTGAAGACATGTTGATGGCAGTCTTGTCACATACATTCAGATCAATAATAAAGAGGATGCTGCAGCACATGTAGAATTGATACACATGTTGACTGGAGCTGTTCAGAAGGCCTTTAAAGCAATGTGAGAGTAATAATAACCTGTGGTCTAACTTCCTCAACATTAAAACCACTTCCAGTTAACTTGATATACAGTGTTCTACAATAGAAACTGCAGCCATTGTTGCCTGGTTAATCTATCCCAATAGATTGGCTAAAATATGCATCAAACTAATAGAAAAACAAAGAGATAGAAGGAAAAAAAGATGACAGAAGATGGAACTTAAGGGTAGAAGTTGAATCAGGAAACTAAATGCCAACTAAAAGGTCATAATTATGTCAAAACTGGATTCCTAACAAAATCAGACCCTCATTTGTTGGCAAATGTATTAAAGCAAACTAAATTTAACAGTTCCAAATACATCCAGTGACTTACTTCAGTAATGTGCAATGGATTTTATGACTCATTGTAATGATCATAAAGTTGTGGAGTTGGGTGATATGCTTAAGATTTGGCCAAGCAAAGTAGAAATGGTTTCAGATACTGATCCAGCAGTATGATGGAAACACTCTCTTGTAGTTTGAATTCAAGCTTTGATACAAATTCTGTATTGTAGCAGTCTACCACAGCAGGATAGTGGTGGGCCCCCTACAAAAACAGCTTCAAAAGGAGTCAAAGACCACACCAAAGAGTTTGAGGATTTCACCTGGCTTTCAAATTTAAGACAACAATCAGTGGGATCTGATTCTAGACCCTCCTGCTGTGGGCCCACTTTATGTTCAGATGTGGTTTGACCAGGCGACAATCTCTGGCTGCCGATTGTGAGGCCAATACGCAAGTTGAAATACTTGCTGTTCACCCCTCACCGATAGAGGACTGGCTGCAAGAGAGAGCAATCCCCATAGACTCCCATGTTGAAATATCCGATTTCACAGCTGAAATGAACATGGTTACAGAATGGCTCCAAAAACTTTTTTTGGTTTAATAGGTCAAATTTACCGTCTTGACAACTCTAGGGGGATGGATTTTTTTTCCTAACGCCTCTGTTTCGATGTTATTTAATCTTAAATTTATAGGCGTGTCCTTTTGATTGATGTGTGTTAGAGCGCTATCACTGGTTACAGCTGCATACTTCCTTCTGGCTCCACCATGATAGAGCCCTCTCAGCTCTACCTTTTCATCCTTTTTGGTATTTTCCGGTAATGACGAAACACCAAGATGGCGATGATAGGACCTGCCTATGGGCTTCAAATCTGCTCTTCAAAATCTCATGGGTCACGTGATGGTTTCCGCTGTCCAGTATTTATACAGTCAATGGGTTTGACCAAGTCCCGATTGGTCAATAGTAACAACATGAAAATATTAACAATAAATAGGCTTTGCAACACTATGTGGTCTGTTTGAGAGACTGAACAGAAATGAGACATATGTACACCTATCAGCTGGTGAGAGGTTCACTAATGTGCTATTCAGATTTCTTCCATTCATCCTGAGGCTTTGCCTCTGGCCAGAAATAAAGTAAGTGGGGAATTGTCACAAACAGTGTGATTAAAGAGCTAACATAAGGAAGGTGTCAGGTCATCATATGTATATTTTTACATCTGGATCAGGATGTCACCAAGGATCTGTCAAGCTGTCACCGCCACCCTCCTCTTCTATCCTTCTCACCTCTCACTCACATAATGATGCTCTTGTCACATCTTGACACGTCTACCTGTGACATTTCTCTATTTGAAATAATTCTTTCCCACATGAACTCAACCTGGTTTAACACTTTTTGTAAATAAACTCTTCTTCAATCAAGAATGAAGCAACAAACAGGATACAAGTGTGTATAATACATAAAAACTGTTTAAATTCCAAGCCAATCCTATGTTAGCACGCTCCTCTTCTATATTGAAGTTTCTCTGAGCATTTGCAGACATTAAAAAAAAATAAAAGTCTCACTTGGAAACACACTCAACGTCTTTAACTCACTCTCAATGGAAATCACGATCAATAAAAACAATCTCAGCCCAAAAAAGTTGACATAAAAAAAACAACAGGTCTTTCTCTCTTGGACTTGTCACTACAAGAGACCTTGAGTTGGAAGTTTAGTTTAATTGCAAGTAGCGCAGTGGAACTCCGGACAACCCTCTGAGAAATCTATCGCTGTACTTTGACTATGTGTTTTCCTGCCTGACCTGAATACTAAAAGCGATACGTTGTGACCTTTTGCCAAAGTGCAGTGCTGGCTTCAAGGATCTAGGGCGGCCTCGGTTCTTCTTATTTTTATTTCTTTTGCTTCTCCACCTTCTTTTTGAAAATCATTTCACAGAGCACAGCTGCTACAAGGAAACCAAGATCCCCTGTCTGTCAATTAAGATGAGTGACAAATCAGGACATTTGTAGTCTGGAGACATCCTCACAACTCATCTGTCTCCACAAATCATTCACACTCCAATCTCAAGAGTTTCTTTATCTGAGGTTTGCCACACTTTGTCTAGATCAGCTCATTTTAAATACCCAAACTAGCTTTGAAGGTCAACAGAAAAGTATCAATGACTTTGATTTAAAGCATTCCTTTAGGTAAATCAAACTCCTCAGACATTAGGTAGGTTACACATGTTTGAGTTTAAAAATTTGCTTCTGAATTAATGGCAAAATAAGAAATGTGTAATGGTGACACAGATGGAGAGATGCATCAAGGGCACAAAACCTTGATTTCACAACAGTGTGATATTGTCATATGCAATGGGAGCGTCGGCCTTGACATCTGAAAGCCATTGACTCCCTCACTGAAAATATTCACCACATTTATATGATTATGCGCCCTATTTTCTTGCTTCCGATAAGAATGCATCCAATTTAATTTTTTTTTTCGAAGCAGTCAAAAGGTTCTTAAAAACTCCATTGCAGCCGTACATTTTCAAACTAATCTCCTAACAGATTTAAAATTGAGATGACATCCTTGACTTCTATTTTTGCGTTCAAGTCCTTCACTAATACAAAAAAGCTAAAAATGGACCACATGTCTAAACATGTTGTGCATCCTCTTTACTGCATGAAATAGTCAATTTATATACCAGCGCCCCATCACACGGCCACCCCTTCCTAATGCTCTGCCCAAACCGTACTTATGGATGTTAATCTTCGTCAGAAAGAAATCTTCAGAATGCTTCTAAAGTGAAGCTGCAGACACTCTGCATAATCAGGAGACGGAGATGCAGAAGTATGCGTGTCAGACATGACATTCCAACAGATCCATTCCCTGCTGTGCCCAGCTCCAAAATAGATTTGTTAAAAATGACAAAACCAGCAGGCAAGCCCGGCATTGTTTCTGTACAACCTCAGCACAGCAACACAGTCAAAATTAGGACAGACCAAACCCTTCTTAAAACTGTGTTTAAACAGAATATTCATGGGGAGTTTGGGGGGGGGCAACACAGTTAAAGGAAAACTGTGATCACATTTAAGCAGTCAAACAGGAAGTTCAAGAGATGTAATACTTCCCCATTTTGGTCTGAACATAAAAAATTCCATTCAAATGAACATTTTTTTTACTGATCTGACATAAACTGAAGTATATTTATCAGCTGAGATATTTTTCTTTGTCCTGCTGTGCACAATGATGATGAATAACACTCTGCAACATAAAGGAACTGAAGATCATCTTTCTGTGCTCAACAAGCCCTACAGCAAGACTTCCTAACACTTTGTTCTGATGAAGGCCGTTCTCCCGTCGTTAAAAAGCCGTTTCGGTAGACTGGTCATTAAAATGTGGCAAGCAGCAGCCGACATGTCCATCCAGAGGCATGCTAGTCGCCTCATCATGTTCTTTAATCATCGGGTGGAAAGAGAGCGGCCCACACTGGGGTCACTTTCAACGAGCTGCACTCTGAATGGTCTGAAGAGAGTCCAATTAAATCCTACATTTTCTGACCCAGGAGCGACTACGTAATGGTTTCTGAGGGGTTGCGGCTGGTTGGCAGAAACAGAGTAAGAGTGATTGGCAGCACGTTTCTTCATCCCCAGCATACAGTCACATCCATGAGCAACACTCCCTAAAAAAAGAAAAGAAAAACAAAAAGGACAGGCAAAGTCTTTTCCCCAGGTCACTTCTGTACGTGATGTGTTCTTATTTAACTTGCTTGGTTAAAGAAGCATTCAGAGGGAAAGAGAGCAGGAGACTTATGCCGAGCATCAGAAATCAGATACAGGCAGCGTGTGCAGATATAGTTATGGAGTAAGAGGAAACAATAATGTCAAGACTCTTAATCCCTAGGACCCACCGGTTATCAATCTCCTGTAAATGTCAGGCACTGGGATATGGGCTCATGAATGATAGATATCCTCCCTGTTTTTTTTTTTTTCATTCATATATCCTGCATTGTATTATTGAGTGAGCGCCACCGAGGTATTAGAGTCTATCTTGAGAGGTAATACTCCCTCCCCACAGCAGCATACCTGAATCGTAACCAACAGTGTAGACTGCAGTACAGAAGAAAGCAAAGGAAAAAGTAGTTTTATCCATCATTCCATCAACCAGTCACCAGAAGTTGAAGTACCTTCAAACAAATCAACACAATATTTGCATAATATACTCTGATCAGGCCTGCTTTACTAATCGAGTTGTAGTTCGCTGCAACTCTGTGCCAACTCCAGCTCTGACTCAAAGTACACTCTTGTAAAGATGTTTGCAAAGCATCTCTTATATGACTTCAGCAGATAATAATTTCCGTCTACAAGCATTGTTTTGCAGAACCTAATTCTCATCAGTTAGAGCATCACATATAAATAAATACACCTTGCAGGGATGTGACAAGTGCCAAAAACATAAAAGGAAGAATGCCTGGTGTCTCAGCACACTGTATTCCCAGTCTCTACAGGAACATTACAGGGATCTTGCAGGATTATTGCAGAGAATCTCATTCCTGCTCCAGCAGCAACTTCTTATGAAAAATAAAAGGGGGTGAAGAATCAGATGCAGTCACTTATTCTCTGTAAACTATCACACTTGGCTGTTGCTTCCATCTGCTTCGCTCAGGCTGCATAATTCTCAGAGGAAAAAAAAAACAATTAATTTTCAACGTGCGCGTGATGGTGCCAGCGTTAATCGCCGCATATCAATGTCGATCTGTTTATTTGCTGCGCTTGTTTACTGCAGAAAGTTTAGATTCCGGGGGAAATGCGGCTGATTAATTCATTAGTACTTATTAATCAGCTTAACATTTTAACAGCTTGGCCCTTAATGACATGTGTCATTAGAAGCGCTCATTACATCTGTTGTTGCAGGAACGCTGTGAAAACACAAGTTCAGAAAGAAGGAAAACATGGGTTTTAAATGAGGGGGGGGGGGGGGAGAGACTTCTGACAAGCATGACATGACCTTAATGAAGTTTGGAGTTACATGTTAAGTTCCGGCTGTCAGGGATTTGAAATGGATGAAAAAAGTCTGCTGTAAATGTTAAATGATAGATGGGATTATGAAAAAGCAAAATTAGAAAAAAAAAAATAAATCTGTTTTCCTTTCACACCGGAAAAAAATCTTCACACAAATGTCCACCCAAGCATCTGAACTGGACAGACACCTAGTGGATCTGAGCCATCAGCTCAGGACTGATCGGCACCATGCCGAGTTGGTGTTCCTCTTACCTTGAGCGCGTGCGGAGCGGATCAGTAAGGTGAAAAATAAAATCCATGTGGCGCGCCACATCGATCCGTTCCAGCTGTCCTCGAACATTGTTACAAGGAACCGGGCAGACATGGACAACAAGTGCCCGGTGAGATGTAAAGCAGTGCGTGCTTCTTCTGTCTGTGGGTCGTTCTGTGGACAACCCGCGTCCACTCCAACCTGCAGAGCGCACAGAGCTGAGCGCGCAGAGCCGATCCGCTGCTGTAGCCTGTGGCTACCGGAGAAATTCGGCCAGACAGTCTTGTCAGTGGTTGAGAGTTTAAATTTGCTCTTGTTCTACAAGCCCAATGTGTCAGGATATTTCTCCACGAGCTCCGAAGCAGCGCCTGTTGGTGTCTTTTGATTAAGTCAGTCAAATGCATCCAGGTTAAGTCCAAATATAGCCAGGTTGTCTTGTTGCACCTGTAAGACGCAAAAAGACATCTCACACTTCTTCATATACGCGTCTTGCGTCCTTGAGATACAGTTCCCCTCCTACTCCTCTTTTTTAGGCTTTAAACTTCAGCTTAACTGTCGTTGGATGAGTGTTTCCAGTTTCTCCAACGCAAAACAACAGACTTCTCCTTCAATCCTTCCTTTAAGGGGAGAAGCACAAACCTTCCTGCCCCCTTTTCCGGTAAAGTTCCTTTCCACCGCGCACTCTGCCAAGGTCGGCACTTCAGTTTTGACAGCAGCCCCTGACAAGTTCAGCTGCTCGAGAAGCGGGAGGATGAGGAGGAAGTTGCACCGCAGTCGCAGAAGCGTGGTCAGAGCACGCCGAGGAGGAGAGCCCGGCTGCCGGTGAGTGTCGGATGGGGAGGACGAGTCCCGGGTTCCTCATGAGGTAACACTTGGATCTGGTGTTGTGCCTGTGCAGCGCAGGTTGCCACCATGCGGCCGAGCGCAAAAACACACGCGCACACATACACACACTTCCCCCTTAAGATGGCCAAACACAACATTTCCAGGATGTAGTTTTATGGCTTTCCACATTACAAAAAAAAAAAAAAAAAAAAAAGTTGGGATGAATATAACTCTTTGCTTAAATGATTGCAGGGACACGCCTTCTTTCTTATGTTGCCAAGGTGGCCAGAGGAGAAACCTCTGATGAGGTGATTTATAATGTGACTGAGTTCACTGACCCTTTAGTATTTTTCCCCGATGGTATCATAATAAAGATTTATAGTATGGCTGCATTTTAACACCGGCTGTGAGCAATGCTTCTGCATGCTCTGGCTGCACTATTCTAAACAAGAATGTAATGTTCCTTTTTCTTCAATCTTTTCAGCTGAGGCTATGAAATGTAGCCTACTGTAATTCACCAGTAGGCACTTTATGAAATACATGACATGAATAGAAAAAGACAGGAATGGCTGTGCAAAGTCGTCAGACAGCAAGGAATGAAGGTGCCGCATATTATCTCTTCTGTGTTGGATAGGAAGGAGAATAAGAAAGAGGAGAGGGTGAGAAATGAACGAGTGGAGAACAGAAGGCGGAAGAGCAGTGAAGGAAGGAGGTGATAAGGGGGGAGTAGGGAGAGTGAGCAAATGTTTCCAAAATGACAGTAGCAGTAGAAGAGAGGGAGGGGATGAAGAAAGCATGACTGAGCAAATGTTCTTGTCTTGAAAGTAGCGTGCCAGAAGAAAGCAGGAGTGCTTAATGGTTGTTATGTTTTTTTGCCAGTGGTGAGGGGTCCATCTCAGCAACCACAGGGGCAGCCATGTAATACTGCACCATGGTAATAGCTTTTGTTTCTCAGCATGATTTTCACGCTATTTTTTGCCCTTTTATCCCAAACAGTGGAAAAAAAATACTTTGCCCAAAAGTTGACAATGGGAGTGTTAAGATCAGGAGATCGGAGTCATAACGTCTCATCAGCGGCCCTGAGGGGTTGCTCAGGGACTTAAAATGATGTTCTTATCTGAATACTGAACTCAGCTAGATGAGAGTTTAGAAAATTCTTGGACTTGGTGATTTGATCTGCAGCTTGCTGCACACAAGAGGCAAAGCAGCTTGAGTTCGACTGGAATCCTTTCGCCTTGCAGATGCCAACACCACCAGGTGTTAGCTCCTAGTGTTGTTGAGCAATGGCTAAGTGTGATCGCAGGTGCAAAAACAGCTTACTGCAAGCTGTATTCACCTCAGTATCAGACACATGGTTTTTACACATGGACCTAGAATTAACCGCACAACTATTAATGATGATGTAGAGTCATCCAGTTTCAATTTTCTAATTATTCTGACTGTTGCCCTGGGCAAACATATTGAACACCATATCAGATCTTATTATGGATGCCATTTTTGGCAAAGGAGAGTGAAGCAATCTGAATCTAATTAAAGAGGGTGAAGCTGAAATACATTTATTCATTTTCTATACCACTTAGTCCAGTTCAGAAAAAGAAATAGATTTGTTTAAATAACACGATAAGTAAGTCAGTAAATGTAAAGTGTTTAACAATGAACACAAAACATAGAATATGAAAACAAGTAAAACTAAATAAAAGCACATTTTAAAAATGTGTAAATGAAGGGATAAAAGTAAATGTAATGTATCTAACATCTAGCTAGCCGACCGTTTTGTCTTCATGTTTTCCTTGGATTTTGTATTAGCATGGATTGCTAACTTTAACAGCATACTGATATTAAAATGAAGAAACATTTGATTAATTCTGAGAAGAGTGAAGTTGAAACGAAACACTTCAGATGGTGGAGTTCCATCAAACTCAGCGGATTCTTGGTGAACTGAAGTAAAAAAAACTGAATGCACATCTGCTTTCTGACGCTTTGTTTCTGTCTGTTGGTTTGCAGCCTTCTGTCCTCTACAGCGCTGTGCTGACTGCTAACTGCAAAGTTGCATGAGTATCTGTAATACTGGAACTTCAGCAAGTTAATCAGGAATATTTTTTACACTTTGACACAGAAAGAGATTGTTAGTTTTATGGAGAAGTTACACACCAGTTACGTAGAAGCATAACTCAGTTACAGCCAATGGCTTTTGTACTGAAGAAAACTATTTCTGGTACTTCATCCTGGTTGTTGTCAGGACTTTTATGCTAAAGTAAACTTTCAGTCATTTAGAATTATTCTGCATGTTACATTTGCCCAACAGGCTTTTGATTGTTGGCTTTGTGGATAACTATACATCTGACTATATGCTTCCTTCCACATGTACCTTTCCTAATGATTTATCTACCTGTCACTTGCTTCATTTAATACAAACCCAACTTGCTGGTTAGTATTGATAGCAAATGTTGACAACGTAAAATAAGCTGTTATTAAGGGACAACCAAGTGTGGAAATGTGACACTTTAAGAAACTCCTGGTATGTTTTTATGCTCCTCTTTACACTTAAATCATGTGTGTTTTTAACTGTAATAGATTAGATACATTTAATGACTGAAGATTTCAAGGAAATAAATTGAAAATTAAAAGGGAAGAAAAAACAGTTATGTACTTTAAAACCTAAAAGGAATATTCTAACATTCAGCTAACACCACTGCACTGACTCAACGGGCACTTATGTCTCCATGAAAATTCTTTGCTTTAGCAATTTCTTACTGACTGAATCATCAGCGGTGTAGTGGAGCACTGACAGCAAAATCTTGCTCTAATTTTACTTCTATGAACAAAGTAAAAGTGGTGCTCTGAGCCAAAACTCCCCCTCTATGTATTGAGGCCTGGAGGAGAGAAACATGCAGCAGAAAGAGAATAAAGGAGGAGAGGCATCTTAGAATAACGAAAGGCATCAGTGCTTTAACTCATCAGAGATGTGCCCGGGCCAAATCCCAGATCAGCAGCTTGGACTTTCACCTGAATTCAGTGCAGATTTGACCACAGATCGGGGGAAATCATATGTGTTTGTAAGCCCATAAAGACACCGATAGCCTGAAAAGTTGAAAGAAAAGAGAAGTTGTCCATTGACAGTGCTGATGGAGAACCAGAGGTCACAATTCTAAGAAGAAGAGAAGCCTGAAGGAGTACTTTAGAAAGGTCTGTTAAGTCTGCCTCCTCCACACACATACACACACATATACACACAAATCACACTGCCGACCTGATGTTCAGCTGACCCCAGTGATAACTGGAGGGTACCACTATATGATGATAGGCTTGGAAAAACTTTAGGACTAGAAGTAGAGCAATGTGTTGCATATTTATTTATTTTTTATTTAAAAAACGGACCATGTATAATGTTTTTACATAAATGTTGCCATTTGATGCATTGAGCTAGAGTTAGCCGTAGGCTGATTTTCATCTGCAGTCCCCAGGCAGGCTATATTACAACCCACATGACATTTAACAGGCAAAACATACAAACAAACAAACAAGAACAACTTCTAGTTTTCAAAAATGTCTCACTTTGGTAACAATTTCTCTGTCAGTTAGAGGACATTTAAGGAGAAACATCAAAGAAATAGGAATCCTCTTTACTGAAATGAACGTTCCACCCAACTCCTGGTCAGTCTCACTGGAGGTTTAATGGATCAGGATGAGTGGAGGGTAATGGGGACTCAGTGGGAGGCAGATGGGTTGATGAGCATTTTGCAGCACCTCTGTGGCAATTTAGAGCAAACGTGTCATAGTTCTCTGATAGATTAAGTCATGTGACTTCCCACTGCTGACCCCAGTAAACATAGACATACACATTACACAGCCTCCTTTCAAAGGGTTTTAATGTTGCAGTGTTTAATTTGGTTTGCTCAATTATGTCTTCTTTGAGAATTTAAATATTAAACATAGAGCTCTGATTAACAAAATTACTATTATTTACAGTTTTGTTTTCAACACCAAGTTAGAGGATAGAAATAATGTATATGTATCCAGTTCCTTCAACTAAACAATGCTGGCATCTAATTACAATCCTCATAAAATAATGACATGCTCGGCTCAATTTGCACAACAGCTAAATTGCTACTTTTGTCATATTTTTCCTCCTAGAGTACCTTTGGAAGCCATGACATCTGTGTCAGATTCACAGCACAAAGTGAAAATTACACTCAATTGGAAAAAAGAAGTGACATTTGAAAAAAATACTAATGGACAGTTTAATTTATATAAGGATCTTTAATCATAGGCATCTCCGCAGATGGGGAACAGTAAAAACAAACTCCAATAGTAGTCATTAGTGAGGGAAGGATCATTTAAAAAGCAAAGTAGAGAAGAGCTGTTGGTGTGAGACAGATGGTCAAAATAGAAAATAAATATGTTTAGAGGAACTGCGCCAACCTTGGCAAAAGAAGGCCTGTAATGCAAAAATAAAGGTAGGTGTATGACTTCTGAGTGATAGCAGTAAAGTAGCAAGCTGTCAGGAAAAAGTGACCTAGGGAAGAAGCATAGAAAGAAGTGGAATGAACTACTGTAGCAGAACATCCATCTGTTTGATTCAAATCTACAAATTCATTTCTCTTGCACTCATTAAAATATCCCGTCAAGCCATTTGAACATCATCCACATCCGCTACAATTCCCAAAAGTTTTTAGCTCGGTATATGGAAATGATCTTGGAGCACCTGAGAAGAGATTGCAGCTCACTGCATCAGCCGGTATTTCACATCTGCACCTTGTTGCCTTTTTTCTCTCAGTCTCTCTCTGGAGACGGGAAAGCAAATCAAGTTCTGAGGAGCCGCAGTGTGTTGCTTACAGGCCTGCTTCACACACATTCCTCCTAAAGTTTTTCCTCATCGTCTGTTGGAACAGGTGTTGCTTTGTTTGCTGTGGTCAAAACACTGAAGAATTTAGAAAAAAATTACCTTGTTAAATAAATAAAACTTGGTTGTTTTTGTTTTTTTTCGGCAATAATGTTTTCTATAGTCTCAACCAGAATAGCATTACCTCTGAATACAAGACTGCTTGAATGTCTTTCCGAATTTTAATGTTATCTAAGCTAACCTTTTGCTCTCCAATAAGCTGAGCTTACAGTGCCTTGGGAAACTTTATTCAACCAAACAATGTTTGCAGCTGTTGCACCAGTCTCTTGTTGTACGTCTCAATAAGTTAGTGGTGTAGCTGCTGGCTTTATCAATCCACTGCTCCAAAGCCACTCCTTTAAACTTGGTGGCTTTTGCTTTTTTTAACCACACCTCAGTTTTACTTTACAGGTATTGAGTGCTGTTTTTGCAACATGTGTGGGGTCACTGTCATTCAGACCAAATTCCCAGGTAAGTTTGGTCCTCAATTTTTTAAATGATATGTTTTGTTTCTTGCAACACACTTTGTTAAATTCCCATTGTCCACTACATGGTTGATTAAACTATTACATTGATTGCAAAATCGTGGAAGAGTGGATGAAGGTAATTCTGGCAAGATTCCATATTAAACAAAATGAGGTGACAGACATGATCATTATATCTATTATATCTATTATATCTATGCTATAATAAAACATAATGTCAGGAGAGGGATACAAGCCAAAGTGTCTTAAAAAGAAATGGATGCATTTGGTGTTCCTGCTCCACAGATGGACTGGAATTGCAAAAATCTCCCAGCAGGATGGTAACGCTTCAACCAGCATGCTGAGGTAATGTTCACTGGTCCCCTGCAAGAGAATGAGGACAAGGCAGATAAGTGCTACCTTATCTTGTGCATTGGAGAGAAAGGACATAATGTGTTCAACACTTGGGTGAAGACGATGGCAAGAAGCTGCAGAAATACTATAATAAATACATAGATTACCTCACATTCAAATTCCCAACTATGCTAGATTAAGTTTCACAATGGAAGATGAGCATGAATCATTTAAGCATTTCATGACTGGGCTAAAACTGCTTGTTAAAGACTGTGACTACCCAAATAGTGACAAAATAGTAAGATACCACAAACTTATTCACCTCATGTTCACGACAAACTACTCAGCCAAGGTGAGAAAGTCATGTTCGAAAAAAATCTATAGATGTACCAAGGTCCCATGAGCTAGCAAAGCAGCAGCTGAAAAGTATGGGCCACCCCAGAGTCCATGACACCATTTCTGCCAACAGGAGAAGACCAGACAGGCCAGATGTGCATCAGGTAGTTGCTAAGCGCAAATTACATGCCAAAATAACATACTGAAGGGTAAAATATTACAGCTGCAAAATGCACTCAAGCCATATTCATGCTTTACTTGTTTCAGTGTATGCATACAGGACTGATGATTATATGCTAAATAGAATGTAATTATACAAGAGTGAATAAACACAATAGATAGATAGATAGATAGATAGATAGATAGATAGATAGATAGATAGATAGATAGATAGATAGATAGATAGATAG
>JBAMHX010000024.1:5477699-5487889 GCA_037177515.1 Pseudomugil tenellus
TAGATAGATAGATAGATAGATAGATAGATAGATAGATAGATAGATAGATAGATAGATAGATAGATAGATAGATCCTGCCAAAATCCTTTTAATTTAAGCGTAAAAAAACAATTATTTTCCCAATTTTCAGAAAGAAAAAAGGAAAATAGATTTATATTGATTACTTTACATATGGTATATTATGTAACAGATAATCTCATCATACATTTCCCATCTCAAGTGTATGTTAACAGCTGAATAAAAAAGCCTGCCTGGTGTACAAGTGAAACAATGACTGTGGTTAATCGTAAAACCTTTAAGTGACAGCAAAGACAGAAAGAATTGACTAACAATTACTTAATAGGCCCATGTAGCTGCAGTAATGATATGATTTCAGTAACACCTTATTGTAGAATACTTTTTGTGTTTCATCTTGAGGCGGGACAGAGTTCTTCTGGCTCCAGAAAGATTATAGCTTAACAAGAACCCAAAATATTAACAATATAATGAAACTGAATTTAGAAAAGGAAATTAAGTTATACTTGAATAGGCAAACTATTTCAACACATTTTTTAATTGAACATGTTGGTAAAATCTGATAAAGCATGACACGAGCAAGCTGTGCGCACTAGTTCAATAAATATGATACTATTTCTTTATTAATTTAATTTCACTTCACTTTGACTATCCAAACTTGTGAACGGTATCATTAACTGCTCTAGCAGTCTCGCTCATGGTGCAACATGTACCAGCGTCAGCAGGCATGCTGGGTAGCCCCTCCCACTAATGTCCATTTGCTAGAATATTTTAAAACTCACGTGTTTACCTTGTTGGTTAACTGGTAGGTCTCTTTTTTCATTAATGCAAATAGTCTTGAATTCTTTATAAGCAGCATTAAAACCTCTAACTCTGCCTCTGTGAAGTATGCTGCCCAATTGGCTTTATGCACAGGTTCACTACTTCCTGAACTTAGAACAACTCATTTGTTTCCCGTCTTTCATTACTGGATGAATTGATTAATCCAGGTGTGTCTGGTCATTGCCATTGTGGTTACTGAGGTCAGACACACCTGGATTAATCAGTTTGTCCAGTAATGAAAAACAGGAAACAAAGGACTTATGGACCTGTGCATAAAGCCAATTGGCTTTATGCACAGGTCCACTACTTCCTGAACTTAGACCATTTCTTCTAACATTCAGTTTCCATTGTGGATCATGAATTCAGTGATCCATTGATAGGGTCTATAAGTTTTCAGTGTGTGTGCTCATTAGCTCTGGGTTACCAGGAGGAGGTTGATTGAACTAAAACTTATCAGGCGTTCTGGAACAGATATACTCAGAGTAAGCAGGTTCTGAGTTAATCAACCTCAAGTTCAGAGATTATCAGATGGTAAGTTGAACCTGCTTTCTGGAATACACCCCTGTTCTCTCAGAATCCAAAGCAACTAAATGATGGGCAGTTTCCAGTATCCGAGGCAGCGCCTATCCATGTTGTTACAGACAAGTTAAAAAACCGCAGCCAGTCTGCCCAATGGCATCCAGTTTACGGTTCAGCTCGTTCAGAGCAAGAGTTCAGTGATCGGCACGGTTACACTTGTAACTCCATGTTGACCACGGATCCCTCCTGTAGCCAGATGGGTCTCTGCCTCGGACATGCAGGGTCCCCATTCCCCGCTCTGCAGGTGAAAAAGTTTTGGTCAATTTTATTGTTCGACCAATTGATCAGATCAAACATAATTTTTATCAGGAAGAAGTGCAGAGACACTCTTAATATACAGACAGACACTGCAAATGATCACAGGGATGGGAGGTAATAAAAAAGTGTCTGCCTCACCTAAAAACCGGAAGAAAAATAGTATGGAACATTGTAGTTGTAATGGCTCATTTAGCTTTGCATGCTCATTTTATGGTTGATATCGACTTTAGTCTGAGTCTTTAAAGTTAAAAGTAAAATACTTCCTTATGATAAAGCACAGATAAATGAAAAGGGTGTGGCAGAAATGTAAATGGATAAACTAAGTTGTGGCGCTATTAGAGAATGCCAAAAACTCTAGACATGCCCTAAAGCTGGCTGAAGGCTCTCTATATTAAAACAATATTGAACTAAAATAACAATCCAATGTTAATGTTGTATTTGATCCAAAGTTTAATTTAATGGGTCGTGTTAAAGGTGCAATTCTACCAAGTTTAACTAACTGATGCAAACAAATTAAAATTAAAATATACACAAGATGGACAATCAGTGTAATTCTTTATTTTGGATTCACATGCTAGACCTTGCCTTAGATATGAAAGTTATAATCAAACATTAAGCACGCTGAAGTATTTAAACAAATGTGTGTAGCACATAGAGGGTCACACACAGACGTAAATGCATGCATCACTCAAACATGTTCAGACAAGCAATCACAACTGTGACCGCATCTGACTGATTGCTGATGCCACAGAGGCACAGCATCCGTAAAACTTGTGGATCCCTCGTGGAACACTGAGACTCAGGATGGGCATTTCAGCTGATTTTAAAGCCGACTAGTCAGGGCAATCAAAATTGATTCGTCAGTTGGTCATGACATAATTAATAATAAAATTAAAAACAGGTGCGATGCTATATGTATAATGTGTGTTCTATACATAAGAATTTTTTACTTACGTTTTTTTTTTTTAATCATTTTGTGAGCTCTAGTGTAATTTATTGTACGGCAGATAAATGAAAGTGTGTCAGGGATGGAGCCAGGTCGCCATAGCAGGTGAAGTAAACACCTCGTCCACAGAAGGGTTTATTGACAAAATCTGTTATTTTACGAATCTTTCTATCTGGTATTTTTACTCCTTAAGTTAAATATTTAGATGTTGAGTAACAGAGCTGCTCTGGTCCATTGCCTCCACTATCCAAGTAAGCTCAGACAGAAAAAGCTGATAAACTCTCTACCTCCAAACTGAAGTCGGGAGGTAGAGTTGAGGTGATTATTCCCTGGCTGAAGCAGTAGCTCGCTTCAGGGTGAACTCCCTTCACTTTACCTTGCAGTGCTGAAGCAGACATGGGACCTGTAATATCTAGAAGAGCTATGCGGTGTTTATTGCTAAAGCTTCATCTCCCCTCCTACCTTCAGCTCTCATTGAGACAAGTGCGCAGCGTCTTCAATAAGAACAGAAGCGTTTGGCTGTCCTAAAAGTCACAAAAAGTTGCTACGTAATGTCAGCGACTGGTTTACATGACCAAACTGGTACATATAGTTGTAATGGATGATGCCATTGAGAGAAAAGATCATCTCCTTCTCTGTCTGAGGAGGTGAGACTGCTGCTACATGAGGACAAAGCCTTTTTTTATTGCTTTTGGATATGGCAGGGCCATAAAATATACTGCTTTTACTTCAGTCTTCAAAAAGTCTCCGATAACAGAAGAAAAAGCAACTGGACTTACATACATTTTTTTCTTACATGCGTAGTACAACCTTAAATGGTCAATACTATTCTTTTAACAAAGTGTTGTGTAATGACATCATGTATTTTTGTGCAATGAGACATGACTATCTTGGAAAAAAGTCGACTTTAAAAAATAGCCCTCGACATTGCGATATGTTGATAAGTCACATCCCTAAAGACCCAACAAAGTTTAACAGAGCATCATCTATTAAATTCTGATTGACTGTCACTTTAAATCACCAACATAAACTAAATAATACCAATACATTGAAAAAAATCAAAATCACACCATCTGAGTTTTCACTTTTACTTCCATCAGAGCTTTTGCTTTATATAATATGGACACAGCATACTATACAAAGATACAGTTTCAAAGAAACACCAATGCATCTACAAATAAAAAGGGCATGTACAGCCAAACTAGTATAAATAAACACACAGCCACACTCAGCCCCCATTGAGTTTATTTTCTTTGGAGCAAACTGGATCAAACATCAGTCAATACAAAGTTGTAATTGGTGAAAACATAAAACCTTGGGCATCTACATCAGATGAGGCATTGATGTTCTTCCACCCACTGATATGTGCTTAGGTCAATGCTTGTGTCACTGAGCCTGGAGCCAGAAAAGGCATTCACTGCCCAGCTGGCTGATACAATGGCAATGTTCTTTGCCGGTCTTCATGATGGAGTCTCGACCTACACACCCCCACATGTTAAAGGCAGTGGTGTGCACTGAGCTGATGGAGATTTATACCAATCCTCCTTCCTTCTCCTGAAATAAGACTACAAATCATGCGGTAAGGTATCCTAAAAGAGCTTTTTTAACAGCAAGGTTTTTACCTGTTTTACCTGTTTATCCTCAGACTGTCTGTTAAGGTGACCATTAGCACCATTGTAGTCACTGTAGTCATTTTCTCTCTATGACATTTTGGGTTTTCAGCTTTACCATATTTAAAGGGTTATTTTATGCATCTGTCATCAGCTCCGGTCATACATGCAGGCAATGAGAGTTTTGGAGAAACCAGTATCTAGTACTCTCTCTGTGCCACTTCACTGTGGATAAGCTGCTATTACCTAATCAAATTTTTCCTCATCCATGTCCCTGTCAATTCACAAAGACAGGTTGTGAAGAGATTTCAGTTTCCTCTGTGCACCTCAGCAGAGACAGCAAGATGGTGGAGGAGCAAGAACATATGACGGATTGCTGCTCTGCATTAATGACCTGTTTGACTATACCAGTAGTGCCCAACCTTTTTTTCCAACATCTGCCAGCATGTATATTTACTAGGTCACACAGGAATCCATATCCACTGAACACAGCAAGCAGAGAATATATAATAGATGGCATTAAAAGCCATTTGTGATTTGCAAAGCAGTGGCAGTAATTGTGTTTTCCTTTCTCAGTGAGACTTCTAGCACTGAGAGGGGTGGCTGGTTTCTTGTAGTCACGGCATTAGGACTTAGCTGCAAGCCTTAGTCAGGCTAACAGTTGAATATCAGTCATGTGGATCTGTACATAAACCTGATGAATACATGCGAAAGAAAACAGGCTTATCCAAATAAGTATATTCAAAAAGAAGTCAAATTAATTTTGCATCTTCATGTATCATATGTATATCTTGGGAAATATTTGTTCCAGGAGTAGGCGCCAGGGGTCTCCTTCCATGCAAAGTGTTTCTCTGGATTTGATCTCAATGTAATTTTGCGGGGTAGGAATCTCACTTTCATCAGTCGAGCAATCCTGTTCAAACAGTGCTGCTACCTGGGAAGCAACTAATCCACGTTGATGCCCTCCCCAAACAGAGCATACAGACAGCTGGCAACAGGTTCAATAGATGTGAAGTCAGTAAAAGGCTTCTCAAATTCTAACAACTTGTTCCTAATAGCATGCACTGTCAAGTTGAGCAGAATATTTGACATGATGCTGGTGTTCTGCTTGCATGTGCATCTGCTTGCACATTCTGCTTGTTTTGAAAGCTTCAAAGTCTTTAAACTTCCAACTCACGAAACCTCCTCAAAAATGTACCTTTGCTGAGACATCTTACATCTGTGTCAAGCAGCAGGTCTGTGTGTTCTGCACCTGTGTAAGTGAGCCCTGGGTAACCTTCTCTGTTGACTCCTGGCCCGAACAGAGGACACTATTTTTACAGCAACATCCATCTCTTCTTTCACATTTAAATTCGTACCACACAATGCTTGCTGAAGATTGGTGAAAATTAAGGATCCCCAGGAACGATTCACTTTGTTTGCACCATGCAATGAACCCACTAGTGTGGCCTGGTATTGCTAGAGCAGCATCAGTTGTGACAAAGATGAGTCTGAAAAAAGGATATAATCTTTTGTTAAAGTAGTGAAAGAATTTATGTCCTTTTAATGGCAAAGCTGTAATGACACTGCTTTGGCACTCATGTTGTTAATAAACATTATAATATTTCAGCTATTAGATCACAGGAACCCGCGGAATTGGAGTTTGTGCTTAAAATCACCAGTCTTTGCATCTAAATCCTAAACTAATGCTTCTTTCACAACTTTGCCATCCTTGAAAGATTTTTTTTATACTTTGTAAGAACATGACTGATGCGATGGTTGCTGTTACACCCACGGGGCCAGTGTTGGGCCACATGCTGACTCTTCAATTCTAGGACTTCCATTTAGCAGAGAAACCTGCCTCATAGTTTATATGCATTGTTCTGAAATGCTGCTGCAGATTGTTCTCCTTCGGTATACCCATGCTAAGACTGCAAATGACTCAATTAAAAATAATCCTCCACCCACTATGAATGAAAATGGTAAGTTTTTGACTTTCTGGCTTTTGCCATTTGTGTGGGTTGCTTGCACACGTTAAAAGGTGCAGAGTTACTAGTTAACCTGTGACCTAATGCACACTGACCACTGCAGTATGCTCATATTGCCTTTCTCTCACTTCTGTGTGTGACATCAAGCGGCAGAGTGGAAGTGTGTGTGTGTGCACGGTTGAACAAGCAGTGGCAGCAGAGCTGAGCGGACTATACAACTGCAATCCACCGAGACTCGGCTGCATGATTGCGACTATTTGAGCACCCAGTGACCATACAATCTTGAACTGACTGGGAATGTATTGAACCTGGTCACTCATATTGTATAAGCTGTTTAATATACTTCAGAATCCTGAATTAGTTTTGTATTCATCATTCATTAAAATACATATTTGTAGAACATTATCTAAATTACAAAGGTTTGGGAAGCTTATTGCCAAGTCACAGCACTTTCCTTTCATAATATGCAATACCGTGTTACACTCTGTCACACGAGATGGAACTGCCATATGTAATATTTGTCATAACAAAAAGAACAATCCTAGATACTACCTGAAGCTGGAATATAAAAGAGCTGTCACGTTTAAGGCATGAGTAAAACACTAAAGAACATCAGGTATAAATAACCTTGACAATAGCTGCTTGTCTTGAAGAAAGAGAATGAAGCCAGATGTCATTTGAATAAAATAATACTTTATCAGAGTCTAAAAAAGAGCTGAAATGTTTTAGATACACTATAAATACTAAGAAGTTTCCAGCGACCACTGCAGATTTTTCACTGAGAGGTCCTTCCTACCTACATACAGAAATATATGGGTTTTTTTCTGAACAACAGAGACACTTTATCATTTGTTTACTGTGTTAAAGAAGAAGACAGCAGGTTTAGGAACATGGTCCTCGTTTAAATCAGATGACTATTGCTTCAATAGCCTTTTACACTTCATCTGCCTCCTTCGTCTGTATGTCCACACAGAGGGACAAACTCATTGTGTTGCTATGGACATATTGGGAGGAAATCAGCTTTATTTAGCCATGCTGTCTGCAGCATGTGGCCATCCACAGAAGCTGATTGTTGTGGCAGCTGATGGAGAGCTACAGGAAATGTGTTTAGGAAGATCTGGCTCATGATGTCCCTGCGCACATGTCGCTCTTCTGGTGGCAGCCAGGGATTACGATGGCATCAGTGCTGATGTTTCAAATATCACAGACCTTCGGAGCTTTTTTTTTTTTAACTTGTATTGTCCAGGATTAAAACAGGCAGATAATGTGGATCTGTCTGTTGTGTTTTGGTGAGCAACTTTGCTTTGTCAAGAGGAACTATATATATATTTGATATACAAAGTTTCTCTTGATGATCTGAATTCTTTATTTATTTTAGTTACATCATCGTTCGTCAAGATTTCAATGTACTGCTTAACACGACCGGAGGGGACAGAAAAAGAACAAGAAGACAGGAGAAAGGGTTAGAGAAAACAAACAACACATAAAGAAGAGACAGATATACACACCACAAAAGAGAAGCGCAATCCAACCATATATACACATACATACATACACACACATACAAAGAATAAAAATTTGAGGCCCATACATACGTAAGAAAGATTGGTGCTAGCAGTGCCATGATGCAGAACATACAAAGTGAAAAAGTCGGCCGATTTCTGTGAAGCGCCTTGAGACTACATTGTCGTGAAATGGCGCTATACAAATGAATTGAATTGAAGTGCTCACAGGAAAGTGAACATGCTCAGGTATCCTCCTCTACTCAGAAAGTCAGAGGCAGGCCAGGACCACAAGACCAGGACAAATGGCAGACAGTCCCAAACAAGGACCCCAGCCACCAACCGCAGGACCAGCCCACCATCCACCCAGGACGCGAGACAGGGTGGGCTCCGGCCAGAGCCCCCGCAGCCCGGGGGGAATGAACCCTGGCGGGCCCAGGTCAGTGATTGTGGACCCCACCGGCGGCCAGGGCACCCAGAGCAGGCAGGGTAAAGGGCCCAGGGCCCGAAGAACCCGGAGGCAATCCCCCCTACCCCTAAAGGCCGAGAACCCAACCAATGCTACCGGATGTCCAGGGCCCCAAGCCCGCCACCAGACAGGAGCCAGCCCGTCCCCCGGCACACCAGATGCCCCCTGGGAACCAGCCCCTCATTCACATACACCATCCACATAGATCCAACCCCCGCCCCTCCTAACTCACAGGCACACACACATCTATACTCACACCCAGTGCAGCTTTCCGTCGCTCCACACACACCCCCATACACAGTCACACCCACACACGTACAGTGACCCAACCACACCAACACCTCCTACCTTCTCCACCCAGCATCCCCCACCCCCCTTATTCCCTCACCTCACTATCTCAACCCTCCTGGTCACCCCCTCCAAAAAGGCACACATTCCTATTCACCCACACATCCCTCTCCCCATGCACCCCCTCACCCCCCATCCCCCGGCAGGCAAGAGGACAAGAAGGCCAAAAGACAACCCCCTCCACACGCACACACAGCAAGCCCAGTACCCTGCATGGTCCACATCGGCCTCCACCGTCGAAGCCAGCCCAAGGTCCAGGGGGATGGGCAACAGCTCGCCTCGATCGAGGCCCAAGCAAGACCGGCCCAGGGAACGGAAGTGTAAAAATGACCTTGTCACTCCCCACTTGCCCCACCCATTAATGATTGTGAGTTGTGCTGTCTGTTGCTAAAATTGAGGGGCATGGACCACATCATGCTGGGGGCAGGGCAACCTAAGTAGCCCCGCCCACCATACATTCCATGGCCCACCCCTCAAGAGCTGTAAGTTTGCTATCTGTAGTAGCTGACTTTCAGGACTAAAAACACCATCAGTTTCTTCCTTTTCTTTATCTGGTGTTTCATTGGCAGTTGGCCTACAGCATTAGCATGCACAGTTTGCAGCAGCAATCTGCATATATATGTTGCCAGGCTCAAATGATTGTCTGGTGTCTCATGCAATTAAGGACATGATTAGACAAAATGAACAAAGGAAGGAAGAAAACATTGCTCCTGCTACAATCATGTACTACACCCCCCTTCTGCTCCGTCAAGTCATCTTAAAGAGGTTCAAATTAAAACCAACTCTTGGAATTTACCTTTGTAGTGTGTTCAACTTTTGTTTGTCCAGACATTGGGAATACAAGGAGACCCAGCAGGGAGCCAGTGGTTTACTGCGGGTTATGTGGATTTGGTGTAAAAGGGGTCTTACATCAATCCGCCACCCCTCCTTCTGCAGACAGTAGGTGGATGTCCAATCAACTGATGGCAGTTCAGATCAAAAACAGTGAAAATGGTTTCAGAATCCATCAAAGGAGTCCACTAATCATATCTGGTTTCTGTGATGTGATGCCAATTACTTTTGAGGTGACATGCTGAGAAAGAGATTTTTGTTGATAAGTTTGAGTTTAGAATTTTAATAAGTATGAATTTAGTTTTTCTCAAGCAAAATTAGAGTGACTTCCCTCATACTTTTTTTTTTTTTACTAAATAAATACAGCAAATGTCTTAAGATTAATTCAGCATCTCTTTTAAGAGATAGGGGCATTTTTATACAGAGAAAATAGAAATGTGTGTATGACCTCATAGGTCGTACATATATGCATATTTTTACTAGTAGTTTGACTTTTATCCATGACAAAAATTATTGAAAACATTTCTATTTTTGGTTTTTGGGGAAGTCTGAAGAGAGGAAACAGCCAAAAGCAAAATATTCCACTTTAAAAACCTCTACCCCTAATCCTACATCCTCCTCTAAGTCAGCTGTGATTGATGAGCAATTCTTTTAAATTCACATGTCCAATTTACCTCATCCCATTTTCTTCTGTAGCTCACAGCATTGTTCCTGTCACCACATATTCACTTAGCCTTGTCCTCAAATGTACTAAAGAGCAAATTCTGAAGGATTAAGTGGCAAATACCTAAGATGTAGACGATTACCAAAAAAAAAAAAAAAAAAAAAAAAAAAAAATATATA
>JBAMHX010000024.1:5498150-5537313 GCA_037177515.1 Pseudomugil tenellus
TAGTGTGTGTATGTATATGTAGTGTATGTATGTATATGTAGTGTATGTATGTATATGTAGTGTGTGTATGTATATGTGTATGTGTGTGTGTGAGACAGAAAATTCTAGTGAAACTCTGCAGAGTAAACTCACTGAAATACACTTAAAGGCTTCTGTAGAAAACTTTGAGCAACTATTTACTCATAACCCCAAAACATAAGTTCTCGAGAGGAGAATGGTAGCACCAAATTAGTACTAGACTGTTTTCAATCGATATAGTTATGTGGTTGGCAATTTGTCTTGTCAGTGTGTTTGCAGGATCACTCACAAAGTTCTGATATTGATCCGTATCGACACCAAGATGTAAGATTTTGTGACTTATCCTTATTTTCATCTGTCTCCAAATGCCCTTGCTTAGAGTTGGATTCTGCATCCTTATTTTTATTTTCTGGTGGTATTGGGTCAAATTTTAGATAAAAACTACAAACACTTTAATCTGTGTGCAGCTTGAAGGGAATTGTATACAACTCAGCATCACCTCATGTTCTGCTCTCATCTGAATAAATGAAACTCCAACCTTTTCACAGAAGCAGTGATGTTGAGTAATTCTCTGTGGGTGTGGAGGTTAAAAAGCACAATTGATTGTCTCTGTGTTAGCCCATACTATACGGCTGATTTGCTGACTCAAAAAAAAAAGTACACACACACACAACTACAAGATAAAGTTAGTTTATATAATGGATAGCAGACCACGACTTGATCTGCGGTTCAAAGTTTATAAAACATAATGCAATAGTGGGATAGTCTAAAAAAATCAAAAAGAAAATTACTAATGCAGACAGGGCTATAAATTAACAGCATGGAAACTTTATGTTTCCAGCCAATCAGAATTTCTACCAGACAATCTTTATTGATAAAAATAGATATATTATAAGTGAAACTGAACAAACATATCAGGTATATTTATGTTTTTGATGTGAGGCAGCAGATCGGTGAGCACCATTCCTCACAGCAAAAAAGTTTGTGATTCGCACAGGACACACCAATCCCAGCATTTAATGGGAAAAGTTTTTTTTTTTAACTGATGCTGGTTTATGACTCAGACACTTCTGTAGTAATCTAGTTTGTCTCTACTTTCTACAAAGACCAATAATTTGCACAAAGCCGTTTTAGGTGTAATTTATATGTTAGGCTATTTTAGATTGAAATAAATCTCAAAAGAACTTAAAGACGTGTAAATTTCCAACTCTGAAACCTTACATTCTTGTCTCATTTAATGACATGTGGAACCAGCAATGTTCTCAGGCCGAAAAACTGCACTTTGCATGAAGTCACGGCTGAGTTCCGCTTTTTGCTGCTAAGCAGTTGCTGCCGTTTTCAATGTGAACTGTGCTTCAGCAGAGAAATGCATGACAATATCAATGATTTTGTAATTGACCGTTATTCCTTTCAAGGACGAGAAGACTGGTTTCTTTAGATTGAGTAGAATATCATTTAATAATGAATAATAAAAGAAGTTGAACATGCATTAAAGATTAAAACATAAAGTAAGACATAAGGACAAGGTATAAGGTTATAACCCGGGGAGAATCCCTCCAGAGATTTGTTGTCACACAGAAGTCTGGAACTATTCTGCCCCAGTCACATAGAGGCACCTTTGTTTAAAGACTCTGGTTATGTGCGTCAATCAGGAGCTGTTCTCATGACATGACAACTAAAGCGATCTTGTCTAAAAATCTTGTCTAAACATTTCCTTGATGGAAGGACGCCGAACTTGCAAATGGTTTAATAAAGACAAGGTAATTGAACTAGTATATGAAATTTCCCCAACAATTTTAACGACTGACCCCTATGGGGTCAGATAGATTAAATACACAAGACTTTATCATGAATATGGTTCTTACGATGGGCCAGTAAGGAGCTACACGAGGAGTGTCAAAGAGAAAGGCAGGGATCTGAATCAGCACAGAATTCAAGTCAAAGAGAATCCAGGAGATGGGCAGGTCAGCCGGAGCCAGGGAAGGGAACTAAGGGAGAGCACATGTAGCTATTGCATCAATGTCCAACAGAGAGTGACTGGAGAACTGTTGGTTATTTAGCTGGTGAGGGAATGAGAAACAGATGCAGGTGATTGAGATAGTGAATCCAATGCAGGAGTGTGGCTGGAGTGGGTATGTCCATGGTCGACTTCGGAGCAGGTATGATAATTAGCAAGAGAAAAGAAGGATCAGCAAAGGACTCACTGGTACAGTCAGAACAGATCTCATCACAGATGCATGCTAAATAAGCCATCACTTGGGGACGCATTACTTAGAGGGCATTTTTAATGTTTTTAACTATATTAACTATATAGGCTCTATATTTTGTGACTGTTGTGTAGGTTCCAAATTACTGTACATCATCTTTACACCAGTCAGTTTGTTTCCTCTGCTATTGTAAGAGTGCAACTCATACATACATGTTCTCCAGTAGACTGGATTACTGTAATGGTCTTTTAACAGGACTTCCCAAAAAGCCCAGAAAACATCTGCAGCTTATCCAGAATGCTGCTGCTAGAGCTTTAACTAGAACTAAAAGATCTGAACATATCACACCAGCATATATTTTAAAACCCTGCTGATTGTTTATAAATTCCAGAATGGTTTAGAACCAGAATACATCTGTGATATGTTCAGAGAATATAAACCAATCATAGCTCTTAGATCCAAAGACTCAGGTGAACTAGTCCAGACCAGAGTCCAGACTAAAGAATCATTTAGCTATTATGCTGAAAACAAGTGGAACAATTGGCCAGTAGAGATAAAACTTTCACCAAATGTAGAAACGTTTAAATCCAGGTTAAAAACTTTTCTTCTCTCTTCCATCTATGAATAAAATCTACATGGTGACTTTTTAATTATGTTCTTCTAATGGTTTTAAGGAAATTTATTATTTTGTTAGGATTCTTGCTCTGTTTTTATTCACTTTTTTTCTATTTCAACATCTGTAATTCTTTTAATATTTTTATGTAAAGCACTTTGAACTGTTGTGTACATGAAAGGTGCTATAAAAATAAACTTGCCTTGCCTTGCAGTCAGTGGAGATATAATGCGTCATGAAACAGTTTTCATGGAAAATGTCATGACAGCACTACAAGGACAGATAATCAACAGGATTTACACCTACATATCCATTTAGTTTAAATGTATAATTTATACATTTTAACCTACATGTGGTAGTTTGGCTGGTATTAATTTAATGCTCTGGTCACAAAGAAAGAGCAGTGAACATCATCAAGAAATGGTGACATTTGTAGCTGTACTAAGCAATACCCTTTACTGATTAACTCTGAGTTTCAATGTGATCCAAACCTCAGAAAGTGGAATTTTCTGCCCTAAAAAAGCCCAGACAGCTTAGGGACTGGGACTTAAGGCTGGTCAAGATTTAATCTGTTTTCATCCATATGGCTTTTTTTCCAAAAAAAAAAAAAAAAAATGTTATTACTGTGTAAAAGACGTAAAAAACATCAAACAGCTAATTCATATTTGTTTAAATGCTTTTTCTTAACAAAATGCTAACAGTAAATGATGAAGCTGTATATTTATATCAGGCAGAAAGAGAAAAAATCATCCAGTGTGTTAATGAGGAAGACATTCGGAAAAGGCCTTTAGGCAACTTGAAATGCAGAGTCAACTCAATGACCCAAGCAATGAAACCAAGAGAGGGAAGAGCTGTCAAATCCTGAAGAGTTACACAGCAGTAAATGAGAATATGATTGGGGTTAAGGATCCAAAGTGAGGTGGCTGAAGTTCAGGTTAACACTTTTAAGAGGGGATAATACACAGAGACACACAGAAGAGCAGCATTACTCAGGTTTGCTTTAAGTCCTTTCTGACCTGACTGATTTCATGAAGAAAACTGTCTCCCTACAACAGCTGCAGAATGAGCAAAAAACATCTCATAATGAGGAGGTCTGATCAACAAGTGTCATTAGGGGCTTTGAAATCTTAGACCAGAAGGAGAACTGTGATCCCTTCATTAGCTGCTTTATGATAAATACATACTAGACAGAAATGTAATGCAAAAATGATTTACCCTATGTTTCATCATTTTTCATAGGTCAAAATAAACCATTTGCATAAATCAGTCTTTTTTTTAATAAAGGGACAAATAAGCTTTTGGTTACTCTTCTACTATTCATTTTCTACTTGTGAATTTAGTGAAATGAGCTGCTGTTTCTCTATTTTGTGGCAGATAATCCAGTTGCATTTGCACCATAGTAAATGTGAACTCATGTTGCATATTTCTAAATAAATTAAATAAGATGAATGGAAAATGCTTTACTAATCTCAGGGTAAAGATGCAGTTGAAGAGGAAAACTTTAATTGAATCTTCTCCACTGAATCATCACAAGATAAAGTGTCTGCTAAGGATATTGACGATAGTCAACTATAGGTTAATTTATTGAGACATCCAGTATTTTTTGTAAGTTAATGTAGCACTAAGGATTGTTCCCAACACAAGCAGGGATGCAGGTTCAAACTGTTCACAAACTAAAGAAGTGGAAAGGCATCTTACTTTTGAACTTTCTGAATGTGTTTTAGTTTCATTTTTTCTTATCCACTAACCAGTGGTGATGTGTGATGTTACATCAGGCATATGGTTTCATGTTTTTCATCAGACTTTTTTCTCCCAAAGCACCCCTGATCTGACTAAAAAAGGACAACTGATGCCCTTTTATGGTAGTGGATGTTGGTAGTTGCTATTAGAAAAGAGCAATTGTTCATTTTTAATTTAACAAGCATTGCTTCTATTTAACTGACAGGATGCAACTCACAATTCATCTGTCTGCTTTCATCTTAAGGTAGGCTTGCTCATGCCTTTACCCTGCTGCTGTTTTAGGTTGGACAGCTCACATCATACACAATTTTCAAGTTTTTCTATATTTTTTTCATCCATGACTCAAAAGTCCACAGATCCCTACATGTAAAACACAAAAAAATGAACACATTGTGTCTTATATACATAAATAATAAACTATAGCGCCCACGGTCAGAGATTCCGATGGGTCAGATTTTGTTGTTACACTGGAAACACAATGAAGTCACTCACCTTATCATATCTTCATGGTCTATTCATGGTCTTTTTATCAAGTAGGACACTTTTTATAAATGTGCAGTCCACAGCCTACCTAATATAAAGTGTTAACTGCATAATCTGCTGGTAGCGCTGGCTTCCCAATCCTCTGTCTCACAGCTACAATCCATTTGTCCCGTCTCTCTGTATTTTTCAGTAAACTGTAAAATGACAGGGTACTTTTGGCCATGTATATTCCTACACCCAAATTCATAGAATGAAATCACTATTTAACTCACAGGAATTTCCCAATCAATACAATCTGTCTGAGTTTAACTGGTTTAGAGATCAATCAGTGCCCCTCAGAGAATAAGTCACATGATTCAGTGACGTCAGCTACACATTCTCTATAGGATATAGCCATCCTAAACTATAACAATATCAAAAAAGGAACACAAGAGTGTAAATAAAAACCATAGGCTAAGCTCACCTGGATAAGTTTTGGGCTAAGTTTTTTTTTTTTTTTTTTTTTTTTACAACTATACAGGTATATCTCAATAGATTAAAATTGAACAAAACAGTTGTTCACAAAACCCATTCAAAAGTAAAACACATCTTCAGGTAGCGAGTCATCACACATTTTTTTTAGAATTTGAGTCAAGAACTCTTTTTTATTGTCTTAAGAACATAATTTTCCAACATACAGATTTCTAAGTTTTCATTAGCTGCAAGTTGTAAACATTAAGAGAAAAAGAAATAAACACTTGAAATATACCTGTCTGTGTGATGAATCTCTTTCATGTCTCTGCTGAATTTATTGCAAAAGTCCCCTTTTTAAAATGCACCTGTATGTACTACCATCTATGCACTTTAACCACCCACAAAAAATATAACTTTAAGAATGTGCATAAAAACCTCTTATGATAATTACATAATAATTAGATGATTGCTTTGCACAACTGCTTGCTTTTTTACTGCTTATGTCAAAGCTTCATTTGTATTATAGTTGCTTTAATTTAGCTGACTTCCCCCAACTTGTCCACGCCACTAACGTTGACTCATTAGCCCACCACCTGTCAAAATATGCTTTGTTTCTCATCCTTTGTGTATCTCATCTCTGCTGGCTCTTCTCTTTGCTATGTCGTCATACTTGGCATCCGCTCAGTAAGCTTTTCTCCACCTCCGCTGAATACGAGCAAGTGGAAAGACAGGATACATTATACATGAAATACAGGCTGGCAGACAGCACAGCACATGGCACCCATCTCACTGTGATGAGCCGGGGAGACTTCTATTAATTCTACTAAAGCATGCATAGTGTAGACAGCACAGAGAGGAGAAATGAGATGCTGCTGAAGAACAGGGGGGTTCAGAGCCTTTGAGGAATCTGGCGAGAGGGCAGACAGAGAAAAGACATATTTTTTAAAATATTCAGGCAAATAAAATGACTACTGAGGATGAGTACATGGTTTTTGTGAGTCTATGTGTGCACCTGTATTTGTATATGCATGCCAATTTGTCCACAGAGCATTTAAAATTCTTGCTTTCATGTTTTAAGCTCTTAGTACTTGTCTCTATTTTAATGTTTGCATGCGTGTACTCAGCTATGTTTGTATTTGCATGTACTTTCAAAGAGCGATAGGCATTTGGATACGAGTCCAAGCAAATGCTGCATAATGAGATCCCAAAGTGGCCAACTGAGGTTCTAGTCACGTCTCCACTTGCATCGTTGACAGGGCGCACACACTTCTTAGATAGAAAACACACAGATTACACTCCTAGTAGTCACACTGATCTGCAAATGAAAACACACAACGCACTAAGTTTAAGGCTCTTGATCGTAGATGAATCATTAAGAGCCCTGAAGGTCATATGCTAAATGGGATATCTCCCAGTTTGTTTCAGCTGCTGAAACTTATTACTTTGCTGAAATGGACTTAAGTGGCAGTTAGTTTTAGTCCTCAAAAAGTACAGAAGAAAAAAATCTTTCGTGTCTGGAATCAGTATAATAATGTGTTGCCATCCCTTTGTGCTTCTGAGACAGGGAGGAGAAACAAACACACAGAAACGCACATAAACTGAGAAACCAGCTTCCATTTCATCTTGTGTTTGGTGCTGATGGAATGCCTGTCTGGGTTTCAAACTATTGATCTGAGGCATTTCCTGATAGCTCATCTAAGGCCAGAGTCACAGTGTCTCCACGTTGCCTACGCACTATAAAACTAACAGCAATTGATTCTCTCCCTCCTTTCAGTGAGACATTTCATTTACTGGAACAAAACCACTTGTACTTTTGTCGTATTTACTAAGCAGGGCAACGGGGATAAATATCTTGAGGTGATGCTCTGACTGCGAAGCGAGATGAGAGGTGAAGCAGTGGGAAGAGGGATGGCTCACAGGATTGCTGCAATGAGCTCAAAGAAAATTTCCCTTACATATGCTATTGTTTCTGTTTCCTCCATTTGCCATCTGTTCAGTGCCATTGTTATTAAATTAAATCTCAGATGCTCGCTTTTGATATAAATAATTACTCATGCCTGAATGTGATTATTGCTGCTCAACGATGTAGAACACAGCAGTGGAAACAACGTTCCTAAAAATCACCCTCAAAGATAAATTAATAAACAATGTCAGAGGTTAAGCTGCTGGTTGCACAAACGTTCTTTAAATGACGAAAAAGCTTGCGGAAAATATTAAAAACAATTAGTGTTGCCTCATGTTTCACTGCTTTCTCACCTGCTGGTTGTTGTATGCAGTGCTGCCTAGTAAACAGTCAGGTTGTCTTCTTTGTATTTAAAAACAGCAGGATGTTGAAATAAGTGTTTGTGGTTGTAAAGAAACATGTTGTATGATACAACAGCACGGCACACTGATGGGTTTCATGATAACATGCAAGACTGAAGACACAGGGAAGTACTGTACTGTATATTCAGGCAATACTTCCCTGTAAGACCAAATAAAATTAAGCTCTTTGTGTGTCTCTCCCACAGCTATGGGCAGTAAAGCAGTAAATACTGCAGACAATAGATTGAATGAACACCAGAATGACAGGATATGATTGGAAAACCAATATTGACAAGCATTTACTGAGAGGGTGAGTCATAAACCAGTATCTGATGTTTTAAACTGGTAGTTTGCGCAAAACCTACAAAAAAGACTTAAAAGGGTTATTAATTTATCTTATAATAGACTGATTTAGCTTCCAGTGCTTCTTAATAAACACATTTAGTCCTGCCGACAATAAATTTGTTATATTACAAATGGGATATTAGTGCATATTAGTTGTATAAAACGATGATGATGTTAGCATACAGGTTACACATAGAGATTGCAATCATAGTCAACATCTTCATCCTAGACAGGCAAATATCCAAAATGTGTCATTACTCAAAAACTGCTTTGCATGTTGATAAGAGGAATACCCGTAAAAAAGTCCAAATATCACAAAAAAAAGGTTTGCATGTACAAGAAGATGCAATGTATGTTAAAGAATTCTTCAATTCAGCCCTGAATCCAGATGATGATCATCTCCAATATTTAATCATTTGTTCCTTGTCCCATTTCGAGAGTTTCCTGAAAATTTGATGAAAATCGGTCCATGACTTTTTGAGTTATCTTGATCGCAGACAGACAAATAGACTCTGCCGAAAACATAATCTCCTTGGCAGAGGCAAAAAGAGCCTGGACAAAATACAGAATAGATTAATAAAGCTACACAAACTAAACATAGAAAAGCAGTAAAAGAAGAAGAACATACAAAGCCAAAAATAACTCACCATACATCAGATGATCTAATAAAAAATCTTCAATTTAAGAATCAAGTAGAACACAAACTAAAGATCACCAAAACCCATGAAGGATTAAATGTTGAGCTTAGAAGGCATTTGGACTTTCTACAGCTTTAGAGTTTTGCTTGAGATTTACATCAGCTTCGATTGCTTACAAAGGCTTTGAATTTCAACAGGTTTTGTATGTGAATAAAGAAGAGAGACTTTATAAGATAAATTAATTCAAACAAAACCTTGTCCTGATTTGCAGCATAGCAAGCAGAATGAGAATCTACCTGCTGTGTCATGCCGCACACAAGTACTTTGCCAAGGGGTGTTTCAGAAATACAAAGAATTATTCAGTTTTTTTTTTTTTTTTTGTCTTTTGTCTTTTGTTGCCAAATTGCATATTAATGCTGAACGGGAACAACTTCACAATCAAAACCTGAAGAAGAAATATCAGAAGCACCTAAAGATGGCAAACTGTGAAAAACAAGTACATGCAGAGATAGTACTTGCCAGCAGGCATGCCAGGCTAATGGCTGGGGCCCCTGAGGGCTAGCTAACTTTGAATTACTACAGAGCAGTGAGAATGTGGAGAGTTTGTAGTGAAAGTGGCTGACTGGAGCAAAACACCCTTAAGCCCCCTCGCCATTCAGTCTTAGCGTCCATGTAAACAAAGTAGGGAACCCTGAAGTGACATTTTTCTATCTGACAGTCCCAAAAAGAGACGCAAAATAGAGCAAAAATAAGAACAAAAATGAAAGAAGTTAACTCAGCCTGTCCTGGTTCTGTGGAGGACCTGCGTGTCACTGGGCTGAAAATAAAAGCTGCTAAGTTAAACAGTATCAAGCTAAAGCTGTGTCAAGTTCAGCAAAAATGTCAAGCAATAAATGCAAAACTATAGTACATCAGGTTTTATGCTTGGAAAACTGTATCTATGTATTTATGTGCTGTATTGCTTATGAAAATAAATCCCTCATGAGTCTGTTGTGGCAGTTTCATATCTTAGCTTATTTGCCTTACTCTTAGTTAAGGTCTGACCATCCTTTAATCCTGCATGCTACAAAGCTGATGTCATCCTGACCTTAGGAAACAATCTGTCAGAGGTGTGTCTTTCCCAATAGGGAAAATGGGACAGCTTCTCTGTTCGTTTCAGAAATGTGTCTCTGTATCCTGCGACACATGTAATCAGAGCCTTTAAACGAAAGTGTTCTTAGGAGACTGGTCAGAATCACTTCGGACTTCTGTTAAAAACAGATCTTTCAAGTGATCTTTCTCAATTACAATCTTTTAGTTTGTCTGTCTTGTCCCTCTTCTATTGTCTCCCTCTATGTCTCAACTCTTCTTTGTTCATAAAACCTTGTTTAATTTCCTTTTATCCTCTCTTAAAAAATTTAGATTCTTCTCAATCGAGAAACAACCGCCTCGTCTTTTGACAGGAAAACGTTCATTATGTCTTTAGCACATAGTTTTTTTGTTTGTTTTTTGTTTATTTATTTCATTCAATAAAACCAATTACAACAATTGAACATATTTAAATTAAATACCATGATTGAAATGGAGCAGAAAGAAGTATAAATTTATAGTGTCTGCCTCTTATTCACAATTTAACATTTCAAATAAATAATTAAAGCTGTAACAGTCACTTTTCTATCTTATAACATAACACATAACATATTTTAAAAAAAGATGCTACTCTGCAGTCTCATACATTTCCATCATCCAATACTTGATACTTTTTTCAACACATTCATAGATGTAGATTTCTTAAGTGCCCTATCAAGACTGTTCCATAAACTGACACCTTTAACTGAAATACACCTTTCCATTGTCTTTGTTCTGAATCTGTTTTTTTTAAAGACATTAGTTCCTTTTAAATTATAAATACTTTCTCTTTTTGTACATTTGTTTTGAATATTTTGGTTTAATGAACTTGTTTAAAAATCAAAAACAAAGGGAGTAAACAATAATGCAAAAGTAAGTTAAATAGTAAACTGTTAAAAAGTTGGAGAATTTGCAATTGGAGAATTTAATGTGAAAAAAATTAACCTTGCAAACATATTAACATGTCATTGTCATATTTAGAAGCATAAAATATAATAAAAAAGCAATAAATACTTGTTGGAGAAGCTTCCTGTGAAATTGCAAGTGTCCAAAATAGACCCCAAACTCACCTCAGATCATAATGATGACCAATTAACCAGAAAATACGTATAAAGTTAGATGAAAAATATTCATCTAACTTTACTGGCAGTAGCATTCGTTAAAAATGATCTCACTGTAATTAGGATCATGTAAGAGGGAAGCTGTTTGCAATAATTTTTGTTTCATCATCTTCACAGGATGTCTAAATGAAACTTGAACTAAACGTTTTACATAATTTAAGATAAGTAGATATTTATAAGGTCACAAACTCAAAATGTGTGTCCTGTGTTGATAATGGAAGGGAGGGTTGCAGACTATTTTTTTTTATCAGAGAATAACATAACCCTTGGTTTTGCCAGTGTTCAGAACCAGTTTCAGATGACACAAAAGCTGACTGTAGACATGCAAAGTTCGGGTCAATAGTAATTGAACAGCAATTGATTATTTTTATGCAGAAATGCAGAAAAATAATGGAAAAAAGTCATCAGTGATGTTCTGTTTTTATTGTTAAAGTGTCAAATGCTTCAAAAAGATCTAAGCAAAAACAAAAAGTGGGGGACAAAATCATTTTTGTGGCCATTGCTTTTATTACATCATCATTTTAAGGCTTCACAAACCAGTGTTCCTGCGTAATGAAATTTCCTGAAACCAGATTGGCGAGATAAAGGGTAGGCTGACATTTGCACAACTTTTGGCCACAATTTTGTCGTGGCAAGTCGTTTCATTTTGGGGCACAAACCTGGAGGCTTCCACACTGTTCACGTCTAGTTCACGCATAGTTCACGACGAGTTCATGAATAGTTCACAAATGCGTGCCCATCAGTGTCCGCAATGACGCGACCTAGCACGATGAGTTCACGCATAGGTTGCACATAGTTTACGTACTTCCAGCATTGGCACGAAGAGTTTGCGCAATTTGGATGACGTTGTTCCGACTTGGGCATCCCATATAAAAAGGTGGCCTCCCCAACCCCAGGTCAGTGGAAGAGAGAACATGCTGAATGCCAGAGACCCAGTCATTGTAGAGAAGAGAAGATGCCTATATCTGGCACGCATCCTCCCGCATTGTTTGGACGACTTCACAACGTGTTCACATACAGTTTGCGCATAGTTCATGACCCGATGGCGAGATTTTGTCATGACCAAAATTTTGAAGATTTCAAATTTCTCGTCTTAACATGGCATGCAGTCACGACGGGTTTATGCACTATTCACGCCAGTTTACGACTACTTTGCACACTGGCGTGCTCAAGTTGTGCCTGTGTGTGTGCGCCACAGAATCGTCAGGGCACCCAAAGCAATGATTTGATCATTTACCAGTTTTTCATCAACCTCGTCTGGAAGCAAATTTTGTAAAAGGGTTCATAGTTAATCCAGCTGAATCACTACTTTTTAAAAACAGGAGTACACGAGCCATTTTCCAAACCTCCGGAATATAATTAGTCAGCAGAGACAATTTACAGATATCTCCCACTCGACTTACTGGTCGAACAAACTCAGTAGACTGGAGGCCCAACTAAGACTGGGCTGGCCCTTTCAGATTTGGTAAGCTCCAAATTTTTGATTTCTGTGTCTGAGTAATTTATTAATTCAGTTAGTGCAGTACTTTCTTTTCTTGACCAACCCATGAAACTGACTCTTATTTTATTTGACACAAGGCTGAACCAATCAGATTTGTTTAACCCCTGCTTGGCCAGAGGATGCAGAAATCTGTCCAAATCCTTGAGAGGAAATGTAGGAAGGACAGAAAAACAAAACAGAAACAAAAGCTGCCAAATTTCTAGTAACGGTTGAATGTTCAAACACAGGAAGACCTTCATCAGCAGTTGTGGCAGTGATGTTGGTAATGATGATGGTAAAAGCTCTGGACTGCTACAACAGAGATCCAGTTAACCCAGAAAGCCAGTTAGCATTGAACATGCTTTACAGTTATGATGAAGTGACTAAAACACACAAATTAAACAGCTGTTTTAACACCACATTAGTTTGTCTCGGTGACATCAGAGTTTCTAACAGGATAACAGCTGGTTAACTGGTTGCTTTCAGTGGTTTAGTAACTGTTCATATCTACAGTTAAACTTCACAAAAAAAGCTGAATCATGTGAAACACCTATATGCCGAAAATCAGCTTTTCTTACTCGGATAATGCCAAATTTGGATGTTTAATATGGAAAAAGAAATAACTTTGTTGTTTATTAAATAATGCTAGAAAAAAAGGGAACAGAATGATCTTTTTACCTTAATGATATAGTTGTGACAGCCCTAATAAAATCCTGGATTTATGTAATAAACGTAAAAGCTACTTTTTACTATTTGGCTACATCCTTCAATTATATTATAGTATTATGCAGTGATAAAGAAATAAAACACTATGAGGTTTGTTTCTATCAATACACATTGTTCTAATTCGACTGTTTGTCTCAGAAGAATGCAATAATTCTGAGTAAGTCATGTAAATATTATGTTTTTTTTAAATCTCCATTTAATATTTGGAATAACATCTTAAGAGAAGAAGAGCAGGCGGCAGACACAGAGACACGGTTTTTACACTTTGCTCCATCATGTTGTATTCTGGTTCTTCTTATTTTCTTTCTCCATCACAAAATGGGATGAATTCTACTCTAATTTTATTATAGTTCTATTGTTTTATATTGACACATCACACTTGTTGGAAGTAACATGATTTCTGCTAACTCACTTCATGGCTTTAGTGGCTTTAAGGAGTTACACAGTTGTTCACATTTAAGGGAGTACAAATATGTATAAACAAATATTTAGATACAGAGTAAAATTGCCCCTTTTTTTTATCCCAGTCAGCACCTGTGCATGTTATTGTAATAGTGCAAGAATTTGACTGAAATCATTATTAACATACCAGAATCGTGTTTTTTTAAAGAAGAAAAAAGACAAAAAGAAAAAAAAAAACAAGTTGAAATGTTCCTCGCAAAAAAGTATGTTCTTGAGATTTCAAGCCACTTTATTAGCACTTCAGTGTTTTCACCAGGTTTCCTAAAAACAATAAACATTGCAGAAATAGTATTTTTAATTGTTTAAAAATCTAAATGTATGATGTTTTTTTGTTTGTTTCTATTCATCACAAAATCTCAAATTAATTGAAGACAAGATGAATGGTTTTCTAAACTGATTAAGTAACTCTGTTTTCTATTACTGGAAACCTGTTACACAAAATCTGAATACTTGAGATGAAGGCTAGATGAGACTGCTATGATCATTATTTTGACAGATGTGTTGTCTTTAGTAAACCAATCCCTCTGCTTGTACATCAAATGGCTTTCATTACCCTGTCCTGCTTATTTCATATATGCAGAAGAATATTGTGCTTAGAAAGTAAAATAAATATCCATCTACTGTATATTTGTGGACAAAATAAACCCCTGGAAGCATTGCAGCTCAACCAAGGCACTGACATTATGGAAGGTACATTTATACTCTGCTTAGGTGCATTAGGCAACAAGGAGCGGTTTCATCGACAGACTAAAGGTCAATAAGGGGACATGGAGTGGATCCAAAGTGCCTCCTACTCTTTTGCCATGGCGGTCACAGACGAAGACTAACTGCGGTGCCAGCTATCAGTGCACACCCACCAGAGATCAGTTGCTAAGGATCAATGTGAACTACTCCTACTCACTCCATGAAAAGTCCATAAAGCTGACGAGCTGCTACCAACGGTTGCCAAGTCTTTAGGAATCAAATGATCAAATTAATATTTCTTTTTCATCTTGGCTGACATAATTCCATAGTTTTTCTCTGATCATATTGTTTAAACACACCCTCTTTGTAAACCCCATTGTGTAGTTGTGTATAAAACCATTGATTTGTCCTCATAAATGGGAGAAAAATTACTTTTTTTTCCCATGTTATTAACTTTCTCTTATAACATCCTGTTCTAACATCTTAAGAGTTGAAAGGCTGTGAGGTTTTTTTCTCTTTTTGCCTCCCATCAAACCGGAACCTACGGTCCCACAGCTGTCACACACACCTTCAAAGTCCAAATCGATGGTGCCCATTCCTCCGTGAATCAGCATCCTCTGGCTGCATGAGAGGGGAAAGATCACAGAGGGATGCCAGGCAGTGGACCGTTACATTTATTTGTATCACAATGGTGCTCTTTGAGTAAGAAAAAGTATAAGAAACATAATGATGGAGATGGACAAACAAAGTAGGTGGAATAGAACAGAAGCAGGTGAGATGGAAAGAGTGAGACACGATAAAGTAGGCCAAAGGGAAGGAGAATCAAAGTAGGAACATGTTTTATTCACCATTTTTATTTTATTTTTTTTACGCATATTGTCTGTAGCGCATCAGAATATATGAACTGTTAATAATTATTATCATTACTTCAATTAGGACAAAAAAGGCAGAAACATTAGACCAGTATGGTAATCTTTTTGAGAAAAAAATCATGCAGTATCACAAACCATGTCTTTGTGTGGCAAAACAATGTAATTATTTGCCTTCAGCATCAACTGTACATTCCCTTTTGCAGTAGTTACTGGACTTAGATGCAGTGTAGACTTATCTTACAGGTAATTTAGGTGGTTGCCTTGGGCAGCATTTCCTAAAGAGCACCACTGTAGTGAGTTATATTTACGCTAAACACTGTAGAAGCGGCTGGATGGCCGGGATTAAAAACATCCAACAGGAGGAGAAGAGATGTTAAATCCAGACAGAAATATGCACCGGTTATTTTAAGTTATGTTTGTGTCCTCTGTTATCACCTTCTTACACACCAATAAAATTATAAAAATAAGTTAAATAAGCTGTTAAAAAACCTGTTAAATTACTTAATTTTTGTTGTGATGTTTCTTTTATAGATTTGTTTTACTAGTTGTTGTTTAATAACACCATTCATTGCTTTTTTCCTCACAAACTTAAATCTTTGCGCAGCTGTTCCTTGTTTACCTCCAAATACTTAACTTTTGGATAAGAAAAAAAGATGTTAATGTGAAAACTGAGTAACCACAGGTTGCTTTTTCTTCAACTTTTTAGCTGGTCTTTGATAGAAAAGGTTGTGTGTGTGTGTGTGTGTGTGTGTGTGTGTGTGTGTGTGTGTGTACTGTGATTAACCCAGTTCTTTAATAAAACAACACAGCCTGCATGCCATTTGATTAAAAACAGCTGACTCTGGTTTGACCTTCACCTGTCAATGCTTAAATACCATCAGTACATACTAGTCTTTTTTTGCTACTTCTTGCATTAATTAATTAATTCATATTGCATTGATTAATAGCTGTATTTAAGGTTTCTAGTTTTAATTTTGTATGATTAATTTAGCCCAACAGCTTAATAAAATAATCTAAGTCAATGGCTAGCTAGCAGTTGAAGGTGTAAGAAATAAGTTGTTATGCATTGCATAGAGAAATAATGAATGTTTTGTCTGTGTAAAATATGGTGACGTTTTAGATCCTTGATATGCAAAAATATGGAAACACTTTTATTGTTTTTCTTATGGTAAAATGATGAGGATCTTAATTAATGACAAATTATCTGTATGTGTTTTAAACAGACAGTTTTGTCTGTCCTTTCAGTGTCTGAAGGCCTTTTAGATGGGACAGAAATATTGGTAAAGAAAGTGATTGGGTTGTGTCAGCATACATTCATGACTGTCTCCCTTTCACCTTCTCATTGACAGCGGGACTAATAAAGCATAACAGCAACAAATGTTTGTCATCCTTTGCATTTAGCAAAAGAAAACTGGGTTCAAACCCATTTTCTACTGAACAAACACTAGAGGAGGGTTTAGAAAGTAATGCGGTGCAGAGAGAAGCCCCTAAGAAGATCCACAAATGCAGTTAACTTCACAAGCTTAGTCGCTAAAAACAGATGGTCTTCGATGCAGACCAGTAAACTCCTGAAAGTATGTCTTTTTTGACTCTTTCAAATACGGTACGTCGAAATGCCCAACCAATGGCGTAGCAACACCTCAAAACATTGCCATATAACACGTTACTCCGAACAAGTAGATGGTGCCCTCTGATTGAGTAATTTCATGTTTAAGTAGAAAAGTATTTGACAAAATAATATGCCTATTGAGGAAAATGTTTATTAGAATCTGAATACCGGTAACTGTGGTAGATGGTGTTTTTGGGGTAGTTGGCAAAGCAAAAAGACTAAATCATAACTGACTCTGCTTGAATAAGGAAAATATTGTATATCTAGAATATGTGATGTTGATCGTTTATGTATCATTACTCGCAAGCAATTGCCTCAGAACTGCTTGCTCCAAGCTACAATAAATGTAAACTGACTATTTTATTACCAGGGAAAGGAGGCTGTTGGATGTTTCCTGGAGTTACCAAATTAGTTTGGTACAGTACATGTTGTAGAATGCATGTGTAGAGCTGAGATAATTGAACTGCATGAAAATGTCTGCAGCAAGGCCAAGAGGTCCTGTGTTGAACATAGTGAACAGACATTGTTTCATTTGTATTGGTGCATCTGTTTGTTTTTCACTTCTCATGCACACAGTCATTCTTTGTGGTGGGCTTATAGCAGAGGCAGTAGAATAGAGAAACGATACAAAAGAATCTGAGGCATGAGTGATGCAGCTTTAATACAGGCAAAATCTAGCAGGCTTGTGAAAATGATTGTTTAAGCACCAATAAAATATCCCTGACAGGTAATCTGGCAGTCCAGCATGGGAAAGTGTTCAAGTAAATCAAGTCATTTGAAAGGTAAACTGGGGCCTCTGTTAGTGATTACGCAAAAGCACACACACATTCCCTATAGTCTCAGAATCTGAATATTCACACATGTAAACCAATAAACATTTTATCACATCATCAGATACTCAAGAAGTGGAAAAAAGCAGAGATGAAGTTTGTTGAAGAAATTTAAATTAAAACTTAAATATCCTACTTTTGATGAGGATATCTGCAGTCTCTAGCTGAGCTAATTCTCCATCAGCATGTGCAATACATAGTGCCCAGGAAATCAAATTCATCGTCTTGAATACATCATGTAACAAGAAGGAAAAAGCAAGCAAATACAAATTAAGCAGATATGTGAAATATTGATCTGAATCGATGGCACACTGCAACCCAGGGATTAATGGAAGCAGACTAAACTGAATGCACACCATCAATTTTACAAAATGGATAAACTGATAACTGTCAATGAAGAAAATGTGCGTGCAGGTTCACATATATGCATGTTCATCTAAAATGATGTATAAATGAAAAAAAATACATTTCTTGAATGAATTGTAATAAATTCACGTATAGTCATTTATTTAGTTAGTTCACTTTATTAAAGACCCACATTGCTCCAATAAAAAAGGAAAGAAGGAAAGGAAATTAAAATAAATTGACTGTTACAACCAAGGCTAAAATGCCAAGAATTATACAAGTCTGAATAAAACCAATGTGTTTGATGCAGCATCAGTCAGACATATATTTATACCTACACAACTGTACATTAGATTTGGCAAGTAGGTACACCAGGCTAGAACATTTAAAATGTTTAATCGATATGTTTTCTCATCATCTCTTATCCTATCTTATCTCTTCTCATCCTTAAATGTTCTAATTGCGTCAAATATTTCTTGTGCAGAAACTATAACATGTTCTTTATTTGGAATTTTATCCACTGCAGAGCCAGTTGAATAGGGTACCATCATGTTTCTGCATTTGAGTTATTTTCTCTAAACAATGCCATAAATGTTACTTTGCATTGAAGTCTTAACATTAATTATGATGCCATTGTGACTTTATTCATTATAATAAAATGTAAGCCATATTTATCATGGTGAAATATAGAATCATAAAATAGAATTATGTTTATATGTATGCCATCCTGACTCCACTTAATCTTCAGAAGACCTTCTGTGTTTCCACATATACATTCCATCCTGGTCTAAATTTGAGTCTTACATAATGTTCGACTTCATGCTAATAAGAATTACACATATATTTCACATAAAGCGCACAATTCAACCCATTTTTTGCATAGCGTCTTTTGGTAGCTCATGCTTACTCAGCAGTATGTCTGACTGACCAGGAGATACTGTCAGGTCATCCTGAGTCAAGTTAGACTTATCTATTTTCCCTTCAATTGTATTATTAGTCACAGGCATCACAGTGAATAATTTATCCAAATTAAGAGAAAAGATAAGCTTATTATTAATGCTCACAGAATCTCAAGAGTCATGGGCATCAGATGTACAGATACAGTAATGTAACCATGATGATTTGTGTCTATAATGTAGGTGTAACTATTACCAGGCAACTGCACTTTACTAGAAAGTCTTTCAAATCTACACTGCAACAAATACTTTTGTAAATTAAGAGTCACCACATCAATAAACACACACATGCAAACATTTTCCTGAATAAAAGATGTAATATAAGACATCCTGTTAATAAATTTAACCTTATAGGGACAGTCATAAGATAAATGTACATAAATTCCTATAGACTTTGGAGTTCAGATCAGTGGAGGATTCGCCTGCTCCACAAAAGTACACAGACATTTTTCTACATCTTGCTTTGTAAGAAAATAAAGTTTCTTGGACCCACTATAGCACAGGATGGCAAGAGTTTACTCAGATAAGATATAATAATGTAAAACATGCTTATTTTGTCAGTGGGAAGATGATTCTAAAAAGGTACTACTCTAAAAAAGTAAATAAATCCTTTGGATAATTTGTGGTTCTCATTTCTTCATTAAGACCACAGACAGCTGTGAGCTTAAAGTCAGAAGTACATCACATGGTTCCAGACTTTTCTCATGCAGTAGATGATAAATCAATTCTAATAACTGCACATCTTTTCATAGATAAATGCTAACATCAAGCTAGGAATACTTCTGCAGATTTGTCTGTCAATGAATTACTGTATGTGTTTTGGGAACAGCTGGTTCTTCTGGATTGTCTGAGTAATTACAACACAGTCTTAGTCACTGCCTGCTAAAGATCCATACACTGAATGGGTGATTTATCGTTGCTTACTTAATATGTATGTTTTATTGTTACTTAGCCTTTGCTCTGGAAGTACTGTCTCAACTAAATATAATTTTTCTCTGTGAGATCCCTTAGCTGTGTCTGACCAAAACAAACAAACAACAAACATAGGCACACTGGGAGTTGGTTCCATAGGAGAACAGGGTTTGAAAGCTAAAGGCTCGGCCTCCTGCTCCACTGTTCCACCTTTAAAATCCACCAGCAAACTTGCAGTCTGAGAGTGAAGTTCTCTTTTGGGAAAATATAGAACTATGATATCTTTGAGATAAGATGGAGCTTGGCCAGTAAAAGATTTATATGGGAAAAGAAGAATAATAAATGCTGTTCTGGATTTAACAGCCAGTTAAATAGTGTAATATGTCCTGCTAATTCTCATTAGAAACATCTATGCAATATTTTGAACCATCTGAATCCCTTTGAGAGCCTTTTTTTAAAACAGTCCTATAATCTCTAATCTTTAAGGAACAAATTCAAAGTTAACTAATGTGAGAAAAGTTTATCTTTATTTGGCAATATTTCCTGATTCCAAAAATTACTCTGAGATTCTTAATTGTGGTATTGGAACCTGTTGTGATATAATCCAGAGTAAATAAATGACTAGACAGTGTTTTCCTGCGGCACTTTCTTTTCTTTGAACTTTAAACTCATCCGGGCTTTTGTCTTTAATGCCTGAAACATTGGTTTCATCAGGTTTTGTGGATAAGAATAGGAGAGTATCATCTAGATATAAAAATTATTACTATGCTGTCTAATACTGGATCAAGGCACAATGTGAAAGGTATCAGTCTAAGCACGGAAACTATTCAACATAGAAAAATTATGTATTCTCACTGCTTAGCTTGCTGGAGACATGCAGCTCAGGAATCAGCATGGGGTTATCAGGTGGGGAATGGCAGTACACTAACAAGGAGCAGACTGAGAAGCTGTTTTCAACCTAAAAATTCATTACTGAACAACTATCTTAACATTTTGCTTAATTTGTTAGTTTTGGATAATCGGGAATGTATTCTTCAAATTATCAAATTCTTAGCTGCTCACAGGTTAGCTGAGCTTTGTCATCGCTCTGCATCATTGTGTTCACAATATACTATTATGAGTTTTTAGCAATTGATCAATTATTAAAACTACTTGTAAGTGCAGAATATATGTAGTGCCTTATTCTTGCACTTACATATACATAAATATTCACACATTACACAAACATATTTCACCCTGATGGTTACTTTCCCACCTCAGCTCATTAATCACTACTGCTGGTGTCATGACAGCTGGGCACAGAGGGGTCTATGACAATGCCTCACCTTTTATTCTCCTCTGTATGAAGAATAAAAATATTCCTCCAGTCTGGTTCACACAAACACTACCTTCTGCTTAATAAGAAATATATAAAAAATGTTGTTTACTGTCTTTGGGGCATAACATTTGTCATTGATATGTTGTATATTCATCAGGGTCAGATTCAATGAAATAAAGATTTTATAATGCAAATCTAAAGGTCATATGTTTTGTTGGATGTCTATTAAAACAAGTAAAATATACTTTACAAATTTTTAATTCCAAACAGCTCTCTTTTTGTCAGATGGCTAATAACTTTAGAAACTGACATGTAGGCTTTCATTGTTTCCCTGCTTCAACACACCTGACTCAAATGAATGAGTCTTTGTATAGAACAGCATTGGCTGTTGGATCCAATTAAATTAATCCAGATTTGTTTAAGCAGGTATGCATTTAAAACCTATGGAACTGTGGTGCTCATGGAACTGAGTTGAATTGTCCTGGTCTTGACTCAATGAGTTCAACATGAGTTGTTCCTCATACTGCAAAACAAGCTTAATCCTTTCTCTTCCAAGAAGTAAGAGATGCCTACACTGGTGTTGTGTCCTATAGTTGCAACATTTTATTATGAATTTGAATATTTCTAGAAATGCAGACCCATTTTTTTTTAGAAAAAAAATCACATTTGTCTAAAAAAATTTTAAATCTGTTTTACACTGTTTTTCTACCAAGGACAAGATACAATGACATTTCAATGAGCTGGAGGAAGCAAAACACATCCTCAACCAAGGATAAGAGACAAGAAGAATTTAAACAACTTAGGGAAACAGAACAACCTGTCAAAACCCCTGGAGGTGAAGCTTCACACTCCCTCCTTCTATACAAGTAACATTGCAACCAAGAGAGAGAAACTCCATCCATCCACATCCCAAAATCTAAGGTTTCGGCCCGACTCTCACCCCCTGAAACAACATCAACTTCCCAATCCGCAGCCTTGTCTTCTCCCATTTCTCCATTCTTCCCCCTGCTGGATTCACTAATTGTATGATGGAGTTTGTCACTGCAGACACTAAGCTAACTCCATGTTCTACTCCATTCCCCATGTCTAAAATTTCCCCCCACTCCACCTCCAAGGAGACATCAATCTCCTGGATAACTATAAGTTGACTTACTTGATTTTATTATCTTAATGGGTCTCAGGATTTCTAAAACCACTGTAGATGGTCTTAGAAGTCTCAATTGTGTTCAGTTGCAGAATGACTGATGCTTTGGAGTCGATCGCTAAAGTGCGATTACCATAAGGATTAATGCTGGCGGTGAAAAACAAATTTCTACATCCACTATGAAATCTGTAAAGAGAGGCTTCGCATTTATAATTAAAAAAAAAACTGTTTTTCTCTATTTTTACCTATTAAGACCTACAATTAATTCATGTCATTTATAAAGATAAAATTAGGGCAATTCAACAATGAATTAGCATCCACATATTAGGTCTATGATCTTGATTGTTCTTTCTTACCCCTAAAATGAACTCAGATAGCATGTCTGAATATACACTATGCACAAACTTTGTAAAATATTATTTTCTTTTGTATGATGTAAGAATGTACCTATAATACCTTTAAAACCTTTAAAGGTTGTAGCTCAGGAGGAAAGAACAGATATAAGTTGCTTTGGAGAAGAAGAAGAAGAAGAGTTTGAAACATGACTTAGCCACTAAATGTACTGGTTCCATAATTAATTGTATTAAAAAAGTCCTCTTCATCATGCTTTTCACATTTTGATATCATCAGACCAAGATTACACCTAATAAAGCTTTGACGCATTGACATTGTAGGTTGTATTATTCCCAACACTTTTATGAGCATTTATGTCAATTAATTATTTTGATTAAAGGAAATAGCCTCGCAGGATTCTTCTTAAATGTCCTCCATTTGTCATATTATATCTGTCATGTCTGCTCCCTCCCGGGTGCGCTCAGCATCTCCCGTCTACTGATCACCAGCCTCAACACTACATCACCCAGAATCCATCTGTTCCTTCAATCATGACCCGCACCTGGTTGTCCTCATCAACCTGGTACTCTCACTACTTAAACTTCAGACTGGGAACCCATTAATCCACCCGTTTTCTAAACCGCTTCATCCAATTCAGTTTGGCCGGCAGCTGGAGCCCAACCCAGGAGTTATCAGGTGAGAGGGAGGGTACACCCTGGACAGATTGTCAGTCCACAGAGAGACAAACAATCAGACACACTCATATTCACTCCTAAGGAGGATTTAAAATGATCCATTCAAAAAAAAAAAAAAAAAAAAAAAGACCAATAACCTAACATGCATGTTTTTGGAATGTGGGAGGAAGCCAGAGTACCCACTCTAACATGGGGAGAGCATGTAAACTCCACACAGAAAGTTCACTGCCAGAGCCAACCACCAGCTTGCTGTCAGGATGCAGCACTACCCACTGCGCCACCAGAGACTGACACATTGTAAAATATTCCTAGGTCTTGCTTATTCTCACATGTCCTTGTTAAAACAGGTTGTATTGAACACCTTATTTACCTGCACTTGTGTCTGTCCTCCCCTCGGGTTCAGACTGACAATATCAGTTTAGCATCAACTTTTTACATTTTCTGTAAATTTTACCCAGAAGTTGAAAACTTTTTACATATTTTTTTTAACTTTTTGTGGGTAGTGTATTCCCATTAGCCAGAAAGTTTGGAGGAAATCATGTAATGGTTACGTGTTCTCCTGACATTTTCCTTGTACAACCTACATCAAAAGTCTTTTAGTTATCTGTTGTCTGGCCTTTTGCAAACAGTCAACAGCTCTATGTGAGGTTCTTTCCCACAAACCCTGAAAACTGCAGTGACAATCTAAACACATATAGTGGCAGAATTTTAGTTTTGATTCTGCAAGATCTCAGCTGACTGACAGCTATAATATCTTATTAGATTGACAGTTTCGGCTGGAATCTACAGTTCTGGTAAAAGGGCCACTCAATGTTTCTGATATATCTGATCTGGCAGCATATGAGCCACCAAATCTGTATGGGGGTTGAACAATCAAATAATTAAAGTATCAACTGACCTCTTTCACTTAGGTAAATGTCAGATGTCCAAAGGTCGGGGAATGCAGGATGTCATGCACTTCTATATCTTGTTCTCCAACATCTCTTGTATGTTTTAGATCAGGGGAGTCCGAAGATAGTCCTCCAGGTCTGCTGTCCTGTTTTCAATGATTCCATACTCAGATTAAACTGATCCAACAGCCCATAAAGTTCTGTACAATTTATTAATTCATTTTAGTCAGGTGTGTTTCAGAAGGGAAGCATCAAAAACCTGTAGGATTTTGGTCCTCAAGGACTGGAGCTGGACACCCCTGTTATAGACCATAATACAGAATTTATACAGCATCAACCAGTTACATATTAGAGGTGTCATGCTCTGGTACTCTTTTTTTCTCATAATAATATAATACACTCCTACGCTCACCTCAAAATGTGAAATTGAATGAACAAAATAGGATGGATACTTCTACACGGAATAGCATTACCAGAATCCCTTTTGCTTTCTTCGCACAATGAAACTATGTATTAATACATTTGTATTTTTTTTTTACCTCATCCCTCTTCATTTTTATTTATCATGAATATTCACATGACTCATATTTACCCTATCCTTCTCATTGCCAAACATTTATTCTTTTGCCTGCTATGCACACTGACCCCATCACCTTCCTACAAATAAAATTAAAAGTGTTTTTTTTTTTTTTATCTTTAAGCAATTTAATTACAATCATTTAATGATTTTACATTGTCAACACAAACTGGGGATTGGTTAATTTGGTTTTGATTAACACCTTTGTAAAACTGCTGTGGTTTGAAACAGAATATTAAGTTGAATATGCTGCGTTTGAATGACAGGCATGTTGTCTGTTATTTTCTGCATACAGACTTCAGGAACAGAAAGATGTTGCATAGCAGACTTGTGAATATAGGGCAAAGAGGAAGGTTGTTTGCATTGTAGAAAGCGAAGGAAAGGTGAAGCAACTTGGTGTGATGAGATAGTAGTTGAAAAGGTAAAATGGAAAGGTAGTGTGGAGGACATGATACCATGCTACTGAAAAAACAGAGAAACACAGCTAACGAGGAGGACTAGAGAGATCTGAGAGGATTATGTCATACATAAATGTGACAGGGCAGCTCAGTGACTCAGTCATTACCACCGTTAGAGGTGAGCAGTAAGTTCATGTGTTTGAAACAGTGGGTCATTCTGGATCTTTCCAATTGGAGTACCCATGTTCTGCATGAAACTAAGAGCCTAACCTGTTCTGACCAAATGATTAGATGAAGGAATGTGTTTCCTTGTACCTTAAAATGGTTACATGTGTCAGGGGGTTGGTTTTGTTGTTCCGAGTGAGGCATCTGTTTCAGAGAGGATCTTTGCTGCAAGCTACCGCTACACAGCTGGAAGTAATCATTCATCAAGCTGGCTGGATATAAGGAGCTGCAGAGACCTCACTCTTTGTGGGATGGTTAACATTAATGGTATGATGGAACCACTGTGTTAGAAACATTTAACACATCAAAATGTCTCTATCTGCTGGCATTAGGCGCCTGATGTATCAGAGGGAAATATTGATAAGATTTCATCACTGTAAATCTGTAATTGCTGTCTTCTGAGTGTTCAATAAAATAATAAGTTTCCTACTCTAAATATATGATTCTTTCTTAATAAAAATGACAAAAGGACGATTGGACAACATGGTTTAGGGAACAGAATTATAGTGTAAATTAATATTTACCAAAACTGAAACAACTGGCAATGAGCACCAAAGCCAGAAGGGGGGAAGGCGTGTGTGTGTTTTTTTTTTTGTTTTTTTTTTTTTTGGGAGGGGGAGAATGCTTGTGGATGACGTCTTGTGGATGTTGATTTCCCAGACGTAATATAATCACAGATCCAGTATAATTACCAGTACCAGGACACAAATACTTTTTACATCTCACCTTGTGTGTAAAAGCAAGTTTATGTTGCATATAATCAGAATCATGTTTTATTCAGACAACCACTAGTTGAATTATCCAACACCTCCAAACACACTAATGGTTTGATATTCCGGTCATGTGAATTTTAGCATGCTGAATCACGTGTTGGAATATTGCTCGGAAGACTTCCGTGTCACATGCTTGATACACAGCTCGAGCAGACGGCTCGAGCATAACATCCCTAGTAGTAAATACTAAATTTCCTGGGTTGTTGGATTTTTTTGTGCTGGATTCCTTGCCTCGCTCATACAAAGCCATCTCCAGCTTCTCACCTGCCTGCCCGCTCCTCAACTACTGACCAGCCTGTACAAATGCTCAGAACAACTACTAGTATCACCTACCTCCAAGACTGGACCCCTTCCCGGATTTTAGTAAGCCCACTTTGGCAGCTTCCCCAATTGGTTCTTGATTCCTGCTAACCGACCTCTCCTTTCAGATGAAACTCAGACTGGACAATTAGGGACCACCTCTTTATGCACTATTTTCTCCTTGTGCAAATAAAACCCTTTTAATCACCTAGGATGTGTTTGATTCTGCATGTGGGTCAGGAAACTACCTCCCATTATGACACCATGAAGTAGTTTTATTTTTTAATATGTGTTTTGTAGCTTTTTTGCAATAAAAACAAGGGTGCAGCTTAGGCAGAGCAAACGCCTGACCCCACTGCTCCAACGCAGCATGGTGGAGACTCCTCTGCCCCAACCTAAAAACTTTAGCACGCCATCTCTCCCAGGAAGTGTGCATGTGTCTGCTGCTGCACTCTCAGTGCAAGCGGGTGGATGAGCGATTAGAGCAGAGAATGAGTGGAAGGAAGGTAGAATGAGCCTTTCACAGTTCGACGTAGAGACCTTGCAGCAAGAAATGATTGGTATGATAAAACTATAGTACAGTGAATGTTCAAAATATTATAAATGTACATGGGATTGACTGTGAAAAGGCAAACATAGTGAAATTTGGAACCTTTAAAATCAGCCTATAATTTTCATCTCCTTTTCCTAGTTTCCCACTTTGTCTGAAATCTAAAATTGAGACCAAATCAATTCACAAAACTAATCGCAGTAGCAACGCTTTAACAAACATCAGCTAGCCTACAATTAACTATGCATAGATAACTGATTTAGCTTAGGGAACAATGTTAATGATGTAAATATGCAAATGAACCATGATGGAAGCTATAAAAGCAACTGCATTTATCAAGCGAGGGAGTGGACTCTGCTCCTTTGCGTGTGATTAAAATAAAAGAAATACAAAAATGCCCATAGTGAGGAAATAGTTTATTTTATCCCATGCTCTTTACTTTTTCTCATTGTCTCACTTACCTATTCATCCATTCCTCCTTATACGCCCTTGTATGTTCTGCAGTCAGTCTGTCGGAAGTCATCTTATCAATTACCTATCAGTCATTTATTACATTTCTTCCCAGAGGAGTTAAAATAACAGATGGATAAATCTACATAACTGTTTCATTTATCCACCACCAACGTCATTCCACCAACATATAAAACAATGGAACAGTGAGACCTGATGCACCAACACAGAGGTTATTAAAGACAAGGATAGCTTTGCCCCTGAAGCAAAGAACAAACTAAAGGGTTTAAATAATGAATGACAGTAAAGAATATGAAGAAGTCACATCACTCTTTAGAGCAGCTTTCTGTAAAACATTTCAAATTTCCTTCAACAGCTACAGTGGGCACAGATACAAGGGGTCTGATAAGAGAGAGGAGGACTCTTACAGCCGTCTCAATTGTTTTCCTATCATCCACCTTTGTAATTCCCAACTGTCAGGAAGTAGAGCACTAACACTGTCTCTTGAGTAGATGCTGCACCCTCTACCAATTATTCCAGCCATTTTTGCTCATTGCCTGATTTATACTGTTTGTTAATTTATCCTTGTATGAAACAAAAAAGAATGTTGCCAATTCAGTAAAAATAGAGCTAATTTCTACTAATTTTTGCTCTGTTCATGCAGAATGCTCTGTTTTAGGAAGTCATTTTTTAGCATTTATTTTCTAACTATAATGTTAATTTCGTTTCAGGACAATCAGATGTATTAAACTATACACAACAGCAACTTTGGGAAGTCTAATTTAGGTGGAAGAAGTGAAACACAAAAGAGCAACTGTGAGCAGCATGTTGGAGGAGAGGTCCATCTGTGTCAGTGCACCCAACTTGTAGTGATACGCAAAAAAGCTTAAGCTGAAGTTCTTATTTTTCTTTCTTTTGAATGTATAGGTTAATTAAATTTAGAATATTGTGAGATACTTCAAAACTTAAATAAAATTTTTACAAGGCAATTACACAACAAACATCATAAGCTTGGTGCAGATTACTATCTCTATCTTTAGAGATGTGAGAAAAGACTGTATTTTCTATCTATCAGTTAGTTGGACAGAAACACAGATTTGAGAGAAGGTGGTAAATGATGCAGTGCTTTGGCACTGATGACACCCATGGTTCTTGTCCTCTTGGCCAATCAAGCTCCGGTCCTTAAAATGCAGCGTGATGTTGTCTCCCGAAAGACAGCTGTGAATATCTCATAATAAGGCAGTCACTCAGAAAGTCCACAAAGAGCTATTTCTCCCTCCATCTCTCTGCAAAGATCATATTCTCTCTAACTCTTCGCCTCTTACATGCTGCACAGCCCCATGCTATTATTGTGAGCCTCTGGGAGCATTAATTGCACACATTGGGAGAGGGGTCGCCAGTCTTGCCAAGCTTTTGAAGTTTTTTATTCTCTCAAACAATGGATTTTTAATGATCACCCCCCCTTCCACCCCACCCCTTCTCCCTCACACACACTCACACACTCTCCCAAGTTGTTCCCAATGTTCATAGACACAGTTCATGATTACCACAATGATTAATCAACTCTATTAAAAAGAACCATAAAATAGGACATATTCATAAACAATCCATTAAAATATTATAACAACATAATCCAGGCTGATATCTAATGTGAAATTAATACTATTGTACTGCATCTTCTTTATTTAGGTTTCAGTAAAGACATGGCTGTTTTTACAATGTTGAATTCCAGTAAAACCACTAAAGTAGCCTATTATAACAATATGCCCTTTAGTGGATCGGTTTGAAACCTCTATCATCTGTGTTCCATCAGGACAGCACTACTTCACAAATGAAGAATATGACGTCAACGTGACAAATGTCCCAAACCCAACAACAATAATGGCATCACCGACCAATTGTGTTGTGTTGCTGCTCCAGAGAATCCTGAGTTGTTTAACACTTTTGCACCAAAATGCACTGCTTTTACAGCAGAGGACTGCGCTACCATACCATCAACAGTAGAAGCAGCAGGCGAACTGTGTAGTTCAGACGTTCTGCAGAGATCCATTATCTGCGCAAATACTATGTTTCGTTCTATCTTTGAAATGTTACTGTTTAATGATCATTGCGCCACCCCACCATTGTAGCATGTAGTACACCAGTTTTGTTAGGACGATGAAGCCTTTTTCCAAGTTTTTTCCACCATTTTCCTTAAAAACTCCAAGGTGTTTTTTTGGTCCATGGATTTTTTTATTTTTGGAACTTCAGCCTTTTAAGTATTATCATTATATACCAAATAAAATAATAATAATAATAATAGTAATAATAATAATAATAATAATAATAATGGCAAATGACGCCAATTGGCCGGTTTTGTCAGCTGTTTTTCATTTTGACAAAGATCATGGGTGACTGAACCTAAAAAATGCCCAAATATTAAGTTTGGCTGTGCTCTGCACTCTCCGAGTGCATTTCTAGTTTGAAAAGCACTTTTCATGCCAAGGTAACACAAAGTGCTTTACATGATACAATCATTTACAATGAAACAAGCCTTTACACACCATAATAAAGAACACAGTACTTTATGGCAGGTGCTAGGCAGTACGGCTGACAGCATGTTGAAGTGTGGATGTTACTTTTTTTCCTCCATTAGTTACTTCCGTTCTGAGTGTGAGTAAATAAAACTAGAAATGTGTAGTGACTTTATATTGGTTAATACTTTATTTTTATGAATTTGAGTATTAACCATTGTGTGAAAAGAATAGTTTTCCGTTTACTAGTAGAACTTCTGGTCACCACATTACATTGTCTTTATGTACATTATCTTATGTTTCAAACTTAAGTTTATTTCAGTCTTAAACAACTTTCTTTTCATTTAAAGATACATATCCTGTCACTTGTTAATCTATAGCTGCTCCTACTAGAATATTACCAAAAAATTTTGCGAACTTATAGATTTAATGTTTATTGTAATGTTTGTACTGGTTTCATAATAATTTATAATTCATTATAATTTTTTAATTCATAATAATAATTATGAAAGATAAGAATGAAATAAAAGTGTTTTCATGGATGACTCATCACGATTTTACAATAGTGTTTTTGAATAAAGACTATATTTTAGAAATGGATTATATATCTGAATAGGGAAGGAATTATTGAAAAACACTCTTCAATCATCGCAAGGGTAGGCTTTGAGTCATAATTCATACTAAAAAGTTGCATTCTCACATTCCCGAGGAATTGTTATCAATACAAACAATAATGCTGCAAATCGTGGTGAGTAGATTAATATACCTTAAACTTTCTTTAGCTAGTTCACCTTGTCCATTTTAGCATGCCAGCAAAAAGCTCTAACTTACTCCCTAAATTCAAACATATTTTCATGCATTAATTTAATTAATTTCTGCACCCACTTTTCAATATATTATATTTGGCTAATGATACGACAAAACCATAGTATATATAAATTATGTTTAAGCATCTTGCATTGATACACTTCAGAGCTTTAAGGGTAAGGGTTTGGTGAAGAAATATTCATTAATCTGAATCCCTCCTGGTGACCTTCACTTTCTTTTGATAATTACTGCAATTGTTGAGCTCTATCTGACTTTTTTGCCCTGCGGACACCATTAAAACACATTTCTGAGCTCTGTGCTAGCAAAACACTGCATAGGTGCATTCTTCAATTAGTCAAAAATGGCATTGAAATAGAAAACAACCCAAAAGTTTCAAAGGATCGGGTTGGAGTGTGTGCGCTGTTGTTGCATGACTCTAGGCCACAGAAGTCATTGAGATAATTAGCATGAGAGTTGTGAGCCAAATCCCTGCTGCCTGGTAACCAAGAGTCTTGTTTCATGATAAAAGGGCAGCATCATTTGTCATTAGCTTTAATGTTTTGAATCAGCATTATTTCTCATTAATCTTAAATATTTTGTAAAAGTTTAATGCATATAGCATTGAGGAATATTGACATTGTAAAATACTAAATTGCATTATTTTTTTCTTCAAGTTAAAGCATGCACAGTTCAGAGCATTCTCTCTGCATACAAATTGCTAATATAACGTGGCAACATTGGTACACAGCAATTAGTGTAATATAAGTTTTCTTTCTTCAATTATTGACTGTAATAATAAATGTGAGCCATAATAATTGTTATGATATAAAATTCAACCCAATCAGTTTAAAATCACTTTTTGTCATTAAAGAAATACTTTTCTCCTAAGTGCCTTTGAACTGTTGAGTGATTTACGTGTTATTTTCTAATGCTTTTGTTTGAATTTGTTTTGCTACTAAATACTCCTCTGGTCACTGTTGCATGTTTTGTAGTTTAAGTAACACGATTTAAAAATATACACAACTAAAAACCTTTGTTGTACAAACTCAGCTAATCACCTGTCAATGCAGACCAGGATACTCATATACAGTGTACATAAAAGTTGCCTAGTCTAAAAAAAAATTAAAATGCATGGTCAAACACCTGTTCCTCCTGACTATGTGGGGATGATGTGCAGTCAAACAAGATCATTTGCACAGTTTTTCTACATTTAGTACAATTATATTTCCAGTTTTGTGACAGTTAAAAAACAGACTATTTGAAAAGTCGGTGACTAAACCATCAAATCTGATAAAGGTTGGCAACTTGTCCAGGGTGTACCTGGGTGTACCTGGACATGTACCTGCAGCAAGGCTTTTAACAGGAACCAACAGAAGGGCTCACATTACACCTATTTTATCCTACCTACACTGGCTTTCCATTAAATTTAGAATTAATTTTAAAAGTTTAGTGTTGAGTTTTAGAGCCCTGAAAGGACAGGCCCCTCAGTACTTTAAAGACCTCCTATCTCCTCACACTACTGGCCGCTCTCTCCGGTCCTCGGCCAGAACCTCCTGATGGTCCCAAAGACCCGCTTCAAAACTCGAGGGGACCTGTCCTTTCAAGCTGTAGTACCCAGACTGTGGAATGCCCTGGCCTTGTCTCTCCGAGCAGACAAGCTTTTAGTTTACCTGGTTTTATGTTTTATTGAGTTTTTATTATTGTCTGATCTTTGTTGTTTTTTTGAAAAAAATGTTTTTGTAATTGCAACTCTTTGTAAAGTAATTTGTGATTTTATCTGTGAAATGTGCTATATAAATAAATTTTACTTACTTACTTACTTACTCTCACCTGCTCTTGAAGTGATGGGCTCAAGCTCTATGAAGCACTGAATTTTTACAAGTGGTATAGAAAACAAACAAACGAACTGACCCGCTCTCTCTCCTCCATCTTCATCTCTCTTAAACTGACAGTCATGCCCAAACACTTTGTACTCAACCAGATGAATAAAATTACATACATATGAACAAAATACTATTATGCATACTAATAAACAAAGTCATCTCTCTGCTCTTCTCCCTCACTTACTGGTCACCAAAAAGTCAATAACTTAACACTGTGGTTTTATCTAATGACATATAAATATTTGATACATTGCTGTAACTTATAACATTATTTTCCTTAGAAAATCATGTGATCTGACTCTCCTATCTAAATCTGATTTTCTTTTTTAAAAAATAAAGTAAATCTTATATCTACGATGAAGCTGTCAGTGTGTCTGTACACACACAACAGGATTTATGTTAATGTTCATCCAGTTAGCTACTCAACAATGTAAAAAAAAAAAAAAAAAAAAAAAAATCACCCCTGCCATTAAAAGCACCCCTTAGCTGATCTGTCAAAAGTTTTAACTGGTTCGAGGGTGACCTTTTTTCTTTCCCTCACATTAAGCCGAATAGTAAAGGTAAGTTCTTAAAGATATTGATTACATATCATATACAGGTGAGATCTGTTGCTACGTTCCTGGCCAGGAGTGCTTTTTACGGCAAAGGTAATTGTTCCGACACAAAACCGTCCGGATCAAACCATTTTTAAGTAGAAGGGGGAATCTGTAGTATTGTTGCTGTTAAGAGCCTTACACACAGGTACTGTTTGATTTCTACATTTTTCATTTTAAACACTTGCAGTTGAAATAAAGATAAAAATGAGGATTAAATTTGGGGGTGCTGTAGCATCCCCTAAATTGGGTGAGGAGTTTTGTATATATATATATATATAGACTAATCTGAGGAGCAATTTGTGTGTGGCACCATTTTGAGGCGCCACTATTATGGAGTGTTGTACAAAAACCACATTGCTGCACCTTTCAGACAAACTGAACAAATGCCTGTATCATGAGTGACAGTCAGTGCAAACACGGCTAGTTGTATCAATGTTGTTAGACAGTTGCCTCCAGTCACAGATAATGGTAGATTATCCGTGATATTTGTTTGCTTATGGGAATATATTCAGAATTTATATTGATTTAAATGTACATTAGGATGGCAGCAGTGGAATTTGATTTAAAGTAATTTTATCACTCTTGGACCACACATTCGATCAGTTATTCATTGTTTTTTATAGGCATTCAAGAGTATTTTATACGTCACCTGACATCAGATCAACAAAATGCCAACTACCGGTCACTAATTGAGGGTCAAAATGACCTGATCTCCGGATGGATTGGCCAAATACTACACAATCTACCTGATGAACACATTACTATTGGAGCACCTGTCCGATTCTCACAGACAATTAACAGTCACCACAACGTTGAAGATTAAGACAAGATTAAGCATGTTGTAAAACCAAGGCCTGACTGGAGTATCTTGTACTGAAAGCAAATACTACCAGAATAGCACATGGAGAAATGAAAGTGCGAGGACTCTAGAAAAGAAACAGTCTGGACTTTAATGAAGCTTTAATAACACCGAAAAACTTGTTATATTTCATTAGATGCTGTTGACAGATCACATATTCAATATACATTGGATTAAACATGACAATGTATTAAGTGGTTAACCTGTTAAATAAAATTATAAGCAAGAATAAGTGGTATATTTTTTTCTTAAATGGTGTTCAGGTCTTCATATGACATTCACATGGCATCTCCTCTTGGGTGGGCCACGGGCAGAAGACACGATCTTCTGTCTATAAACAAAAGAAGGAATATGGGAATACATTTACAAAGTGTAATAATTTTAAAAACAGTAACCAAAGTCAAACTTACTTTATGTTTATATCCCATGTGCAGTATTGAGTAGGAGTGTGCTTTGGTTGGTCTGTCATCAGGGAAGTGTATTCCACATACCTTAAACAATAAATAACAAAACACTACGTGACATGACCAAACAATAAATGTTCACTGTTGTGTATTATTCGCTACGTCACAATGTGTTAGTGCTTTATTTAATGACTTCGACATTGCTTTAAAACACTAAATGAAAGAGATTACGGTACCAAAAGTCCACTGTGGCTGGACAGCTAACTAACGTTAAGTGGACCGATTGGCAACTAATAAAAACGTAGGCAATTATGAGATTAAATGCTGTTAACCACCACTCACCCTGCTGTTATGATTTGGAACGAAGTCCTTTCTGTGGATATTTCTCACCCACATTTGCCAAACTTCTTGGTCCTCAGTGCAGCCAGGAAATCTGTGTAGACTGTATGGGAACATGCAGGGACTCTAGTGGTGTATTTCACACTTTCTTCTTCTAAATTTGGATTTTTACACCACTGTTGGTGCAGTTGATTACAGAACATGTATTCCCACTCAACATCGCAAAAAAGTAGGATAGGATAATGTAATAGGGAAAAAACAAACTGAAGGTAGGCCAATGATGGCGGCTGGATTACTTCTGGCTAGGTTCCTCAGATCTCTCTCTCTTATACACACACACACACACACACACACACACACACACACACATATATATATATATACACACATATATACACACACACACACACCTATCTATTTATATATATATATATATATATCCATCTGGCTTTGAGGCAATGGAAGGGACAGATCACCAGGACAGGCAGAACGAACATGATCAGGCTTCAACAAATTTATGTGGAAAAATTAGGACTTCCTCCTACGATCAGGAGTGGCAACCACATAATTTTGATCAGAGACCTGCCGGAACTGTAAAACGGGCTTGGGAAGGAGAGTTTAATACATAAAGTAGCGCCAACACTCAGTCACCTGAATTTAACACACGTTTTTCTGCTTTCCAGTCAAAGAATTTTTTTCATCTTTTCATGAGCTCTTGCTAGGTTAATTTTTGCTCGCTTACCAGCCTCATAATTGTCGCCGGAAACCATTCACATAATCGGTAAGTGTAGTAGATGGGGGAGGATTCTTCCAGTCATCTTGCAATACTGCCAACGGACCCCGAACAGTGTGACCAAAGCCGAAATCATTTGGGCTGTAGCCGGTACTAGCCTGTGTAACCTCCCTTGCTGCCAACATAAGCCAATAAGCACGCAACAAAGCTTTCAAAGTTTAATGAAAATGTTCAATAGCACCTTGACTCTCTGGATGATACGGTGTGGACATTGCGCGTTTCACATTGAGTTGCTTTAAGATCTCTGCGAACATATGAGAGGTCCCCTGATCACTCTGAATGACTTCTGGAATGCCAAAAGGATAGATGAATTGAGACAAAGCTTTTACCACTGGTTTGGTTGTTATGTTACACAAGGGATAAGCTGCTGGATAACGGGTATTTAGACACATGAATGTTAGCAAATACAGACAACCAGATTTAGACCTAGGTAAAGGGCCCACACAGTCAATGAACAAATGCTCAAAGGGTTGTCCCACAACAGAAATGGGGCACAAGGGTGCATGTTTTATTGGTTTGTTAGGTTTTCCAACCAGCTGACAAGTATGGCAAGTTTTGATGTAAGCTGAAATGTCCCTTTTAAGTTTTGGCCAATAATAAATGGCGCAGAATCCGATCATAGGTCTTCTGGTCACCCAGATGTTCCCCAATGGCAGAATGCGCAGTCGCTAGAATGTTCTTTCACAAGGTTGCTAGAGCAACAATCGGAAACATGGCCCAGTACCAAGATTCTCTCCATACGGGACACACTTCCTAATCAACAAACCCTCCACTATGAAGTATCCTTGACCAGCCGTGTTTAGTTCTGCATTTGGGCGTACTTGCTGAAACAGATCATCCGAAGATGGATCGTTTTTCTGTTCAGCTTCTTCACTACGGGTCAGGGGAAGTGGATGATCAGTCAAAGGAAGAGACACATTAAGAATCTCTGAAGGGTTTCTATTGATGGGATCGTCTGACAAGGCCATTTGGCTCTGTGCTCGTGTGACCACACATGCAACAGACCCGTTTCTGTCGAACTTCATCTCTTTCAGATAAGTCAGCAGCTACTGAAGTAGAAGGTTCCTTCCAGATTCTACCACCAGCCAAGTTGTTTCCCATAATTACTTGAATTCTCCACACAGGTAAACCAGGACAAACTCCAGAAGCAACCTCCCCTTGGACTAGATCTGAGTCCAAGAAAACACTATGTAAGGGTACAGTCAAAACCTTTAAACACATTCCCTGCACTTTAGTGTAATTTCCTGTGTGTGTATCAGAAGAAAACGGCAGGACAGATCCCAAAATTAAAGAGTCTAAAGCACCTGAATCCTTAAGTATATTCACTGGTACCTTCTGGTTACTTCCAAGCAAAAAAACTAACCCAGTTGAAACATATGGTCTAAATCCAGAGTCGATCAACTGAAAATGCATCAGATTTCCTTCAGCAGGCTCTGGACAAGCAGAGAAGGAAGCGGAGAAGGAACAGCAAGGACAACAGGTTTTACAGCAAGACCCCCCAGCTGAAATTTACCCTTAGCTTTCAATACTGGACAATCCTTTTTCCAATGATCTTTTTCTACACAATAATTGCACGTCGAGCTCTGTTCCTTATGTGTTTGACCATAAATGGGTTGGGAGCACAAATACGTTGGTTCCGTCAAACCTACACTCCGAGATTTGTAACCGCTTTGTCTCCAACGATCATTACTCATTATTGTCAACACAAATACAACAGCCAAAATGGCGGACTCAGCAGCACTGGTTAATTTGTGTTCGTTCAGATAAATGGCAACACATTCAGGAAGAGTAGCCTTAAACTGTTCCAACAAGAGAAGCTCACAGAGCTGGGGAAAAGTCTCCACCTCAGAAGCAATCTGCCAACGATCAAACAGCACAGTCAGCTCACGAACAAATGCAGCCTAAGTTTGATGCTTTTGGTTACTGGAATTTCTAAACCTTTGTCAATAAGCCTCTGGTACCAGTTCATAAGCTTTTAAAACAGCAGCCTTGACTTTCTTGTAACTTTCACTGTCTGTCATAGTTAGAGCAGAAAAGGCCTCTTGAGCTTTTCCAGTTAGGAAACATTGCAGGAGTAAAGTCTGTTCGGGGTCCGACCAATGTCTCATTTTAGCCAACCTCTCAAAAAGCATAAAGTGTCTGGATCCTTCTCAGAAAATTTAGGCATTAGCTTTAAATTATCTGATACATCAAAATAGTCACCATCCCCTTGGGAGGCAGATCATGAAACCCTTGAGTCTATTGTTTTATTTCTGCTTCACGCAGTTCTACCTCCTTATGCTGCCCTTCAAGCTCCATAGCATGATGGTGCTTTATCATCAGCAGTTCCTTTTGCTGCTCAAAAGGAAAAGTAGTTTCCACAGGAGGAGCTAGCTTATCAGTGGAGTCCCGGGGGCCCCTCCTCAGACACATCTTTAACCAACATGCCCTGTTTCACTAAATGGGATTTTATATTCAAATAGATTGTCTCCTTACGAGACTGCTTTGCACAATCCACCTCAAAATGCTCAGCAAATACAAGTAATTTTTTTGAGAGTCTTCAACAAATCCCCACTTGGGTTTTCCATAAACTTCTCCACAGTAGCCATACCACCACCCACATATCCCTAACACAGACAAAAACCTTAATGAAAACCAATTGGCTATCAGCATACTGCTGGCAAGGACCACATACACTGTGGGAGCAGACTTTCCCCTAACCGTCTGCCTACCAAGGATGCTAACTACATAAACTCAACCCTAGTCTTTGCAAATGCGGTGGGTGTTTTAATCACAATGCCCACTGACTAGGTTGAGCAACCAGCAAGCTGGTGACTCATCCATATAGTCAGGGAAATGTACCCGAGACAACTGCTCTGACCGCGGTGCAAAAACAACAAACTAAAACAACAAACTATACAGTCCAGGTCCCCAGCTTGCATTCTAAAGCCTATCAGCAAAGTCCCACTCCCAACCACTTACTCTGGATCTCAACAACAAAACACCAAAGCCTAAGCCAGATAAAAACCTCCTCATGGGCAATTTAGCTAAACCACCCACAGTCTAACATCTAACGAAGGGGTTCCATTAACCTAAATCCCGGACGAGCTCCCATTTGTTACCTACATGACTCACAGAGGTAACAATTGAGGAGGTCACACACTGAAAGGAGTTATTTTCCAGTTAGTTTTATTAAAGAAATCAAACAACCTAAACTAAAGCGGGGTGTGGTCATATTAAATATCAGTGGTGTAATGCCATGAATGTGTGGGTGAACAAGTGTGGAATGTTGTGAAAACAGCAAAACTCAAAACATAAAGGAGGATAATTACCTAGAGTGTTGCAAATGGCTGCCGATAGAGAGAGAGAGAGAGAGAGAGAGAGAGAGAGAGAGAGAGAGAGAGAGAGAGAGAGAGAGAGAGAGAGAGAGAG
>JBAMHX010000024.1:5537413-5550803 GCA_037177515.1 Pseudomugil tenellus
TGTGCTTGTGTTGTTCTTATTCTCAGATGTAAGTCGCTTTGGAGAAAAGTGTCTGCTAAATGACTGTAATGTAATGTGGTGTGGATGTACCACAAATAAAACCCAAGGCAGAAGTAAATCTTCTATTTTTTATGGTCATACAAATGCAGATAATGTAGTTACTTCATGACAGCAGCAACTTTAACCATAACACAATTCAATAAGCACTTGTCTAGCAAATACAATAGTGTACCTACGAAGAGCTCTCTTCACTCAGCCAACCAATATGCAAAGTCACCGGGTCGTCCTCGTCATCTAAAGGCCATGAGCTTCACCTATTCACATCAAAGCAATCTCATTGTCTGCCTTTCTTTCATCCACTGTGGTTTCATGAAAAGGCTGTCAAAGAAATGTATTCATACAGCCTCAGACTTTGAAGTGCACCACCCTACCTACAAAATATGTGGAAGCTTGGACCATTTTCCCCTTTTTTGTGTATTTATTTTATTTTTATATGAATAGAAAAAAACCTTTCTCTACTAAACCCTTTAGTTATCAAAATGAGGCTTGTGAACTTCTGTGATATGTGACACACTATGCAAACACATCCACTGTTTATAGTATCCAGTTAATTGGAGCCTTGATGCCCTTTTTCCCTCTAGTGCTCATGTTAATTTATGAAGCATAACATAAAGGCTCTGAACCAAACACTTAATTATGTTGATAGCTGGAACATGTGTGTACTCTCTTATTTACTGTTAATTCTGCAATGCACACAAGATGAATATATGGATTTGCTGTGTACATTAGCTTTAAACTGCAGTGTGCACAAAATCTTTCAGTAATTACAAGAGCTAGTTTTATGACCTGGTGTAAAATATGCTAGTGAGGAAAGTGAAATTTCAATACTTCAGATGTAGTAAAACTCAAGAAAACAGTTTGTTTGAAGAATCTCATAGTTATGTAACGTTTGACATTTGATTTGAACGTGTAGGTTGTTTTTCATAATTTGCTTCGGGGGAGGAGAAAAGACTGAGAACAAAGTGGTGAGAGGAGGCAAGTCTTTCTGCAGATGCAGTGCATTTATTTTGATTCAAAGATACAATAAAGGGAGTGTTTTAGCCAGCAAGTTAGCTTTTTATATCTATAGCTCCACTTGAAAAGTTGTGAACATATTAAGCAAATAAATCAGGAAATTGAGAAAATGAAATGTTATCTATTATCAAATTTAGTTGAATAATTTGCATATTTATTTATTTTAAATCAAAATATTTAAAAAAAGGTTTGTATTATTAATCTGTGCATCTGTTGTTTACTGAGCAATAGTCTCTCAAGCAAAACTGTTTTTTGCCTCTCAATGCATCTGGTTATTGTTAGAGAATGATCTCTACAACAGAGTGGATTCATCATCTATTGTGAACAACAGCACATTGTCTGTCTTAGCAATAAATCCTTCAGGATTACCTATAATAACATTTACTTCATAATAAATTGGGACAGAATAATATTATATAGTGGATTAAAAATTATAGCTAAAACTAATAGGGAAAGATTAAACAAAAATACATTTTCATTTGAAGACATAGGTAGTAAAAAAAAAAAATACAGAAACTTGTATAATTTTCTGCCCCGTAAAACACTGTTCTCCTTGTAGCATTTAGCAAATAAAAAGTACACGTTTACATGTAAACCCAACAGTACGTGCAGTTTAATTCAACAGGATCACGCCTTGTATAAAAAATAATAAACTGACAAATAAAAACTAGTTCCATAAACCTTTATCTAAAGCTGTTTACATAAAATTGACACATAAGGCTTTATGATTCTGTATGTTATCATCAAGTCTTCTGTGACTTCATCAAGTGTGTGTTTCTGTGTAATATCTTTTTTAAGACATGAGCTGTAAATTTGGGTTTTCCAAGAAGACTTTTCAAGCTGGTAAGAAGTTAGTTAGAAGATGCTCTCCAAATTCAAGATTATTAGTGAAATAAAACTTCTAATCTCAATGGAGTTCAAAAGAAAGAAAAAAAGGATGCAGGGCAGGGTGAGGCAGAGAAAAAACGAAGGAAATTTAAACTGTTTCTTTCAAATGTTGTGATGGGTAACAATAACTCGCTAGCTAACAAAACCGACGAGCTCCAGATGCTAACGAAACACGTTAGCGTCTGTACACGTCTTGAAGCCATGTACAGACGTGTATTGAAGAGGACCGCAATAAACAACTCAGTGGAAAACTTAATGAAGGAGCAGTTGCAGTACTGGTTAACAAGTGTTGGTGTCAACGTGTTACTGCACATGAGATATCAGAAAAGAGCCTACATGCTAGCCCCATGAGCCCACAGCTTTCCTGTCACAACTCCACTCTGTGACCCTGCCGCTCAGTTAAGGACCAGAATACCACCTCATCTCCCTCCACGTCTTCTGGTTTCAAGTCCAGATGGTGTCAGTCCCAGAATTCCCTGCTCAAGACAACTATGTTCAATTCTCTAGCACCAGTTCAACACCAGTCTGAGTCAGACAAGAATACCAGTGATATGGAAAACATCCTGCCTTGTTCCAGTGCCTGAAAAACTCCAACCAGCTGAACCAAATGACATTGATTTGAAATTCCTTCTGGGATTAATAAAGTATTTTTCATTTAATTTCATTTAATTTTCATTCATTTCCCTTGCACTATTAGATAATGTTCATTGTTAGGCTGACATTGAGACGTTTTTGTTTGGCAGCCAATGTGCTGCTAAAGATGAGCTAAACCAATGGTAAAGTTTGTTTGGGTAAATATCAATAGTTGCAAAAATATTGCATGATTGCTTCACAAACTCATGCAATTTTTATGGTGCAGTTTTTGAATGTTAACACACCGAGTCAAGAAAAACATTCATGAAACTGTTACAGTCTTGTGACATGTTTATAACACTAAGGGACATTTTAATGATTAGGAAAACTGTACTGCTTTATTTCAGGTCATGGAGAATGTCTATGACACAAATAAAATGAGTTTGTGACAATCACTGTCAAAACAAACCAAATTTCAGGGTTTCATGTTTTAGCACAAAACTCAATTATTTCTTTAAGACTGAAAACTTGGTTTGTTATGTTTATGACAAGTAAATCACTACTTATGTTGTCATGGCCTTTGTACACATTCTGCTTTCCAGTAATGCTTGGCAACAGAGAATGCTAGTGGTGCATTTCTGCAACATTTTTTTTTAAATGGAAATATAGTTACTTATATAACATCACTATAACATCCATCACTTTCAATGAGCAAGTCCAAAGAGCTGTCACATTAGCACAGACACACATGGGTAAATGTGCTTCATCATTAGCGGTTCAGAAATATCTGACAGATTGTGTTACTAAATGAATAAACAGCTCTGTATGAGCTTCACTTCTGCATGCTTTTAACCATTAATAATTCAGTGAAACATCAAGTTGTTTCTTCCCTGTGCCTGAATCAAATGAACAAGAGACAACTGGGACTGAAATCTGCTGTTTCTGCTCCATCTATATCATGTTTCACCTGTTCTTCTTCTAAAGCATTGAAAAAGCATGCAGAGGTTCATAATCTTTCTATGAATCTCCTGTGCTAAAATGTTATTTTTTGAGAAAACTAAAAGTTGGAATAGTATTTCTAAATGATGACCGGCTCATCTTGGGGGAGTTAGCAATATTGTTGGTAGATTTTGATGACTGACAAGAGAAGATAGGGTTTTCATTCAACGGCACTATACGAACACAATCAATTCACCAATCCAGAGGGATTTTCAAAGAAAGGCAGGGTAGAACATAGTTACATAAAATAAAATTCATACATGTACATAAATGCCTACATATAATTTGATCTCACATATAAAATTAGAAGCAGCAGACTTTTGGTTAATAAAAGCATTCCCATGTATATATGCTGCAATAACATAGACAGGTTGCCCTTTAATCAAGTTTAACTCAGTTGTGCATGTAACTCTGCTGATTAGTAGAAAATTGACAAATGGCAAAATGATTGAATGCCTGATTGTTTTGACATTATATCACATTTTAAAATAGCATCATTTAAGGCTAAGTGAATCCTACGGACATGGTGTAACATGTACACTAAATATTTCCCAACTAACCGCATAATGGTTTAGATTAAAAGCAGTCTCAGTTTTACTTTATACTTTCAACAGAGACTCTCCAACACAAGCCCCAACCTGCAAGCATTATACTTTTTTCTTCTTTTTTTAAGAAATAGGTTTGCAATGGGAATCCTGCTGCTGAGTCATTAAAATTAGAAGTCCACATTGCCGCTTTCATCTAATCTATGTCTACCAGGACAGATTAGATGAAACTCAGTATCCCAAGACGCTGGCCATTCATGTACTGCTCCTGCTGGGCTGTGCTAAAGAGAGAGAGGGGGGCATTGAGAGATTTATAGAAAGTATACGATATGTGTGTGCATGTGAGACTCTATACATGTGTAAGTGTGACTTACAGATGGGAAAAGGAGCCAAGGAGGTAAACGAGTGCCCAAGGGAGACCACCCTGGGAGAAGAGGAGGTGGTAGGAGGACAGGTGGAGGGAAAGTAAGATTAATGATGCCTGGGAAAACGAGTGCTCCTGCTGGTCCAGACTTTAAAGACAGCAGGAGTTAGTTACTGGCTGCTGGACCAGCAGGGATGTGTTTCTGGCATCTTAGCATTAAGAAACACTCTAGGAGCTCAGCTGGATCTCAGGCAGAGATAGACTCACCTCACCCCAGATACATACAGTCCAAAACTGATGTCAGTAGAAGTATTTAAAGGTGAGTGAGTGACCCCTTAGGCCTAGTCCTTGCACTGTCTGAGAAACGTTAAAGGATCATGGTGGGAGATGTTTTGTCTGGTTTTAAGGTCTTATGTGTTAAGCTTCTGCACATAAATTCTGCCAGCTGCAGGAAAGGGGAGGACTCACCATTCCGAGATGTAACTCAGCAGAAAGGACCGTCACCACCTCAGCTTTAAACTAAACTTTAAATAACTTTTTCTCCAGATTCTTTTCAACTTCGACAGTCAGATGAAAAGTAGCGTCAGCAACTAGGACACAGGCCGAATATTAAATAAAGCAGAGGATGTAACGTGCTAATGGTCCAGATGTGTAAACATATTGCTGTGTAGATAATACAAAGCCAACAGAACATCCCAGCATGACCCCAGAAAATGGTGCAAACAGAGGGATGTGATAGCATCTCAATTGTACTCCCAAACGTCCAATTCACATGCCTCGGTGTGTCCACATTAAATTCTTTCTCAGTCTGTGGGGAGGACATCACTGACAGATAGACAGATAAATGGGGGGGATAATGGAAGTTGACAGTTGGCCATTAGAGAGAGTGGTTGAGAAAACAAGCTGATAAATGCTTATTGTATTACACAAAAGGGAGCTTAATGAAGTCATGGATGTGGCTTCTCATCGCAATCTTTCCTTTTAAAGGATTGTTTGAATGCTACCCTTCCTCTGGATGTGTGGTCACCCAGCAGCAGGAGCAGCATCCACAAAATAAGTTTATGACAGCAATTTGTCACCTTCATGGTTACTTCCCTGAAGCAAATTTTGTTGATTGTCTGGAGATTCAATAAGCAAAGCCGAATGATTGAGCATGGGCAACTTTACTCTTATTACAAACAAGAAAACAGGAGAGATTTTCAACCAGATAGTTGCAGTCTGATAAAACACATCTTTATTTGAACTGAGATTTGCCATGTCTCTGCAAAACTCACTAAAGAATGTTTTTTTTTCTTAAGTGATATGAGCAATGAACTGGAATAACAACACAAATATTTTACAGTTGAAACAAATTGTTTTCTGCTGACATAGCCAAGCGAGACTGATATATGCTTGCTTTTAATTATGCATATGCAAAATTATAATGTTTGTCTCATGCATTTGGCATTTCTCTGAAGCATTGATTGTTGACGTTCTCAGAAGTGAATGATACATTTTAAGCTGCAATATGGAAGTAAATGGTAGGGACCAGTTTGACTTGATGGAAGATCTGGGGATGAACTGCAGTAAAACATGAAAAACAAAGTTTGGGAACTTGCAGTCTTGTTTTAAGGGCTATATACAGTACATCTACTGTGATCTAGCACTAACTGCTATTGTCAATGTTTGTTGTTTTCTACACTAATTCAGCAACTCTATCTGGCCTGCAAATCGCAATCTGCATCCTCCAGTGGAATCTGGTGCAAACGCTGGTGAAATGCAAACACGAGTATTAGAGATAATCTTAATAATGGAACTGGTTATCAAAGCAATTACAAAGTTAAAAAGCATACTATGACATAGTGGGTGAGACTGGAGTCATTCAACACTTGTCTGGTATTGTTATCTATTTTTTTATGTTACTTTAATCTTATTTCATTAGTATTGTGTTGCATTGTTGTTATATTGAAATTTAACATTGTTCTGTTTAATCCACCTTGCAGAATAGGTGTTTGGGGAGTGGCCAACCCAACACTGCGTCTTCCTGGTGTGATTATCCATTTAGTTTATTCGGTAAAACCAAAATGGAGGGTTTCCCATTTTACTGTAGTTTTTGTATTTGCGGTGTATTGCTTATTTTGATATAACATATTAGAATTTGCTTGTGTGTACTTTAGTTTAAGGATTTTGATTAGTTAATGTGGGTTTAAAGTGAAGCGGTTGAGGAAGTGATTGGGGAGATTGTATGGTCTGATTGGGAAAGGGTGTTTTTTAAATGTATAAATGAGTTGTGAAAGCTCGTGAGTGGAAAAGAAGGGTAGATTGTAATTTGACATAACCATTAAATAACCATTGTTAACCACATAACCATTAAAATGCTTATTTTATAGACATTCCTGGATTGCTGATTTAGCCCACTTATTGAGGATCGGACATTTCCCTTCTTTAGACATCAGAGAATATTCTTAAAGAAAAGAAATCACAGATTATGTTTTACTTTGAGCAAATACAACAGTAACAAAACGCATGTTTAGACACCTGGTATATGGAGGGCTTGTACAATCACCGTGCAGGATGTAGAGCTACAAAACCTAGTTATCCAACAAGCATCATTAAATTCAGCCTCCATCAGCCTTTCACAGCTGAGACAGCTGGTTAAGATGAAAATCAAATATTTCAGATAAACAAGTAACTCTGCCTGTGCTGGCAATGAACGATGTACTAAGATTGATTAATAACATGTGGGGACAAATCCCATCAGATCGCATAGCAGTAATGGCAGAAATTCTTCACCTTCAGCCTGAATCTTACCTGCAACGCCTCTCTGTTACAAATGCATTTATTTGCTGAATAATTAATATTTTATGCAGTGGAGAGAAGTGGTGAGCTGAACATGAGCAACAGTGTGATCCTCCACACATTCATGAATAACTCATTTATTTATCAATCAAAGAAAATACTGATTTTCACTTTTGTTTGTAGAAACTTTAAAAAATCTTTTTGTGCATCTCCCTCTCAACTTTTTTTTCTTTCATTTTCTTTTGAACTGAAATATTTTTCATTATAAATTTCAATAACAAAAAAACATCACAAGTTTTGGTGTTATTTCAGGACAAATCAAGTTGAAGTTTCAGAGCAGACTGTATTTGCAGAACTTGGAAGGCCATGTTTAACGTTGACGGAGATGGGTGGTTGGAGGTTGGTGGAAGGGTGGGGGGTGGATAGAAGCGTTGCCCGATTCTATCCAAGACTTCGCTGTGGTGTGGTGGTGTGGAAGAGGAGTAATGAGCACCAGGCAGAAACATGGGGCACTTAATGGGATTACACAAGGAGACGTTAATCTAGGGAGAGCAGGTGGGGAATTAAACATGATCAGAGGGCTGTAGTGAGACGAATGGAAAAGGAGCCTGAGAGTCAAAAAAAAGAGAAAAAGGACCTCAGAATGTCAGAGGACTAATACGCCATTACAGTACAGTAGTTATTCATGAGCATTTCTGCTTGAATGGCTGAAATTATCATTTGTGTTTTTATGAAAGAAACAAGATCATAGAAACTCATTTTGTTTGTAAGATGACATTCATGCGACAGCCCCTTTTATTTTCTTGAAGACGCATGCTGGGAGTGCGTCAGGCAACCAGTTTAATGCAAGTTAGACACACTGCTAACACACAATAAGTAAAGCTGAAGTCCATTAGTCTGCACACTGGTGGTGCAGAGGAGTGAAAGGACCCTTTGATTATCAGCCCGCCCCAGAGGACAGCAACTGCTTCATTTGAATGAAACAACAATTAAATTACTTGCTGCAGTTTGTACAGGCTTTATTAAATTCCTAACTCTGAATAGACCATTTCCTTTTTGTCATGCAGTTTCCAAAGCTGCAAATTGATTTGGAACTCTTTTCACTATGCAGATTCCAGAAACTATGACCTTGCCTGTGAAGGTATATGACATCCTAATTGGTTTGGAGTCACAACTGAATAAAATGTGCTGAAAATGAAAATCTGTTCAGGTACAAAGATATTTAGCTGTGGCAGTAACCCATTGTTCTGCTAATTAAAGAGATAACTGACTGAAACGTAACATGGAAATCCTGGAAAAGAGAATTTTTGCCCTTTTCCTTACCTGTTCCAACCAGTTTATTGGTATTTAGAAGTGTTACTAAATGTGAGAGGCGGTGAACACATGGCAGAGGTGAATGTTTTGACCCTTTTCTATTTAATTAATAATGTTTTAGTCTGGAAACATAATAAACCTGTTTTCCTAATGTTTAAATTACTTGTGTAATGGCTACCCACCCTCATGCAGCCCTGCTATTTTTATGATGTTGCATCATTTCAGCGCAAGAATATGGATTAAGAGGGGTTAATGCACAAGCTGTTTCAAGAACACAATATAAAAAGTGGTGAATAATAATAAGTAGAAGCTTATAAAAAATGGTAAAGTGCTTTGTTGCACCGCCAGACAAAATTCCAAATAAAAGAAAAATTTGAATAATTCCTATTATTTGATTATGCATGCAACCAAAAAAAGAAAAAAAATGTTTCCAATTTGCTGCAGAACATAATTCTTTCCATTGAATAGAGGAGAATAGGTGGGCTGCATGGTGGTAGTCCCCCGGTACTCCAGCTTCGTCCCACAATCCCAGAACAGGCATGTTAGGATAATTGGTGATCGCACGTTAACCTTAGGAGTGTTAGCATGCGTTGCTGTTCGTCTCATTCTTCTATTCGTTGGCCCTGTGAGAGACTGGCAATCTGTCGGGGCTGTGACTGGCCTCTCACCCAGTGGCAGCCGGGTGAGATGAGCTCCAGCTGCCCGTGAACCCCGAACTGGAAAATGAAAACAATATGAAAAGAATAGCTTTAAATTCTCATTGGAATGTGATCATCAGTAAATTATAATAATCCACATGAGGTGATGACAATAAAGCTGCAAACCAATGTCACTGCTGATACAATTGATGTTTCTTGTTAATTTTTAGTTATTTGCCAAATAATTAAACACTGTAACAACACAATAGTCTTACGGTAGTCTATTGTAAGACTATTTGGTGAAGTGTGGTTATGTTAAATCCTTAAACGTGGCCACTTATACCAGACTCGATAGCAGAAGCTCAGCTTTAAGGATGGTCACTCTATTTTTGTGTTTGAGAAGGGAAGAAAAAGCGGCAGTTCATTTCTATAAAACAGTAATTGTAATCAAGGACAGACAGATTTTTACTCGATGTGTAGGAGGAAATCGGGTGAATACTTGGTCTATTACAGAGCTCACAGCCTCCCCATTCTCCAGAATTTATAATGTGCTCATGCCTCCTCCTTCAATGCAAAAAATCATTCCATGTGTTATCTATGTCTTAGTATGAACAGAGTTTTTTGGGTTTTTTTTAAGAGGTTTCAGCATATTAATATTGGATGTTGAGCATTTTTCAATCGGTAAAAGAGCAAGATAAACTACATTTCTGCTGTAATCCATTATTAGCAGCACAATGTATGCTTGTACGGTGGCTGTGTCTATTCTGACTCCTTTACTGTTTCATTTTTTTTAATCAGTGTCCATTCAGTTAAATTCTGAAGGTGACAGAACATGTAAGAATCAGTAAAATATATTTTGACAATTTGTGTCTGTGTTAAAACCATGGATTGTATATAAGAGGTTAAAACAGAAGAAACAAAGATGTTGAACTTTATGTGGATTATCTGGGATTTTGCTTTAATTACCTCAAAATTTATTCTTAATTTAAAAGAATTTTGTTTTATTATTATTGCTATTAAATTTTATTTATGTCCCGTATTGTCCTTGCAATAAAGATATTATTACACACTGTAAACTCAACCAATGGTACTGTATTGAAAATGCTAGCACGATCCATCTATTGGATGTTGTCTTAGTTTTAGATGTTGTTGGCTTAGTTTTGGCTTTGCATAGCCACAATAAATCAATCAATAAATAAATAAATAAAATAACCCACTGAATAGCAACGGGTTCACTTTTCCTGCACATAAGTACACTGAAACAGATAATGATTAAGGTTTTTATCTTTAAAATAAAGAGAAAAGTATGTAGAAAGTTGACATCAAGCGTATGGATAGGGGTTATTTTGTTATTGCTAGGAGTCTTCCTTTTGTGTGCACAGGCCCTGAATTTTCAGCTCAGCATAGTGTTTTCATGATCAAACGATAAGATCAGGCTTCAAAAATCATATTTTAGTCCTTTTTTTTTTCTTTTTTTTATCTTTTAATCAAATATTAAACATATTTGTCTATTGCAAGTATAATAAAAGCAAAAACAGTTTTCAAAAAGTTTTATAAAGAAAACACATTTTTGTTATCAGTATAGTGGCTTATAAAAAGCCATTATTCAACAAGATGAAACATTGTTGAATGGAAGTATTATTAACAGGAACATTACATTTTGCGGGGATCAGATAACATAAAACAAGCTTATTCCCAGTTAAGCATTTCCTCCTTTTCTTTTCTCCACATCTTTCCTGCTGCACTAGATTTGTACCTTTGTGACCAAGCTAAAGAAAAACGAACATCGGAAGACTGGTGAAGGGTGGAGGAAAATGACAAAACAGTTCTTGCAAACTGGCAATCCCATACCACCCTGCATCATTTATGTATCTTTACAATCTCAGAGTGACTGCTGACTGGGCAGATTATGTAAAATTAATTCAGAATGTCAGTCTGATCAGAAGCAGGCAACCATGAATCCCCAAAATGCAATGAAGCACCGTGCAGGTGGGGGAATAGTCAGAGAGCAGACAGGTGGTTCATGCATGGTCATATCAGGCAGTGAACAGGGAGCAAAGAGCTGAACTCACAAAAGAAACACAGTCAATTTGGCAGAAAGCACTGCACACAGAGCTTAATAACAATGTGAGAAGCAGGTGGGTAGACAAGTGATTGAGCTTCGCTAAGTGTAACACTAGGCTTGAGGGAAGATGTTAATTAGTGATAATTAAAAAGATGATTGTCAATTATATTCTAAGACTGGTCTTTAACTGATGCAAATGTTCAATTTCTCAAGTGAACAGATGGATGATACATTAAAAAAAAGTTTCATGTTCTTACAGAGTCAAATATAAATAAATAATGTTAGCCAGTTTAAGTTTAGATTCCCAGACCAACATAGAAATGCAATAAATTCATAGATGGTAGGAAATTGCCAACAGTTCTCTAATTAAACAAGGTCCCAGTCCAGTCAAAGAGAAGCCTGTGAATTATGGGCTGTTTGTCAGCCTTTAGGGTTCCAACTACATCTGAGGTTTGGTCGCAAGAAGGAAAAGCTGTGGTATGCTGTGTGTGTATGTCTGAACGTTCTTGAGGACGTCCTTGTTAAAGGGGTGGGGGAGGTGTGCTTCTGCAGAAACAAAATAAATAACAACTGTGGGTTAAGAGGTAAAGTGGGAAAAAAACAACATATTGTTGGGATGCACACAGTCCCCCTCCCAGTCTCTCTATACAGTCATCCTATTAAGCCAGGCTGGTCAACAAGTGATCAGAGACTGCAGGGCTGATAACATGTTCTCACTGACACATACAGATACAAATGCACACACACACACACACACACACACACCATGTACAGCACGGATAAATTAGAAAAGCCCAAGGTGAAACAAGGTGCACGCATTATCACACCAACTGAAATGAATGACCTTTGAAGCTGCAGCTGATATAAAATGTTATTTTTGGAGAGACCAGCTCTCACAAATTTACAGATGTTTGAGGACAGATGTTTGTAGAGGTATTACATTATTTTCATTATGAACACATGTTAAAAGATATTTTAATGGAGACCTTAAAAAGAGCTTCAGTGTGTCACCATTCAGTCTTTATATTCATACACAGGGCAACACCAATTTTATTAAGCGAGTTGATTCACAAGAAGCTATTTCATTCTATTTTGATGAAATCTGATTCAATTTAGTTTTGGTTACAGCCAATTGTGTAACAACATGTATTTCCTAATTATTAGACATTCTCAGATAACCAATTGTAATAAACACTGAGCCTGTTTATGTGACAATCAAAATCAGTTGCAAACATTTACATTCGGTAAAGGGGTTTTGGTAAAACACACACACACACACACACACACACACACACACACACAGACACACAAAACAAATACATCTAAAGAACAAACGTAAAAAGATGAATGAGGCATACATAAAAAAAAGCAGAAGAATAATTAGTTGTTGTTAAGGGACAGAAAGCTCAAATTGTGACAGCAGCGACATGTTGTGGTACTTTTGGCACCTGCCACAAGTTCCTAAAGTTTACTGAAGCCTTTGCACAAGACTGCCGCAAGTTAGCAGTGCCTGTATACCAAAAAGGTAAAAAAAAAAAAAAACTGGTGTGTGTTATAATTCACATATTTTTCATTTTCTTCATCAACAGACTGGAACAGGTTGATAAGTTATTAAGGGTACTAAATATGAGGGCATGTAGCCTACATGTGTCGTTCCGCTGCGCCATTCGAGAGAGCTGCTTTGGATGGCAAGCGGTTTTCTGCAGTAAAAAGGTTAAGTTGTAGATATTTGTCACATAAAAAGCTTTATCTTGTGCTTTTTTATTCTTATTCTAAAATGCTTTCCCTTTTCATCATACAGAAAACACACACAATTTTTTCTTTTTACGAGTCAGCAGCGGTTTTCTCCAGGTGCTCCTGCTTCCTACTGTCCAAAAACATGCATATTAGGATAATTACAGATTCTGAATTAGGCCGAAATTCACCTTAATAAAAATAATAACTAAATTGCAGTTTCTTTCCTTGGCTCCTAAAAATTATCATCAAAGATACTGTGGTTGTTTGGATGAAATGACTGGACAGAGAGTACCTGGCTGGTGACACCTTTGGGTACTTGTTCCAGAGTCAAGAGAACACTGTGGCCCTCCAGCATCCACTTCCACCATATCACAGAAGCTCTTACAAATGCCCAACTTCCCATTTGTGATGCTTA
>JBAMHX010000024.1:5559058-5570425 GCA_037177515.1 Pseudomugil tenellus
GGCAGTTCTGAAGGCAAAAGGGGGTCCAACCCGTTACTAGCATGGTGTACCTAATAAAGTGGCCGGTGAGTGTATAGCTCTGCTTTATCATTACACAGTGACAGTGAATTTCAAAACTGTCTGCGCTTCGAGCTTGCTCATTCCTCTCCCGACCAACTTGTACAAATGTATTTTAAATCATAACTCCACTTTTTTTCCTCTTTCAAATTACTCAGGTGTTTTTGTCTCAAATTCAATGCCGGCCATGTTTGTAATTTATCAAGGAGATGAAAGATATCAAGGTAGAACGTATAAAAAAAACGATGGTTCATTTGCTGACAATGCTACTGACACTCATTTGATATGATTTGTTTTTCAAGAAATTAATTTACTGATGCTTTCTCTCTAGAGGAGTCTAATCAACACCATCACTTATTCTGTTTGCTTGTTCTTCTCGCACTTAGAAAAGTTTTGTTTTGCATTTTGTTGTACTACAGAGTGGATCCAATTATTTATGAATTAACTAAGATGTTGGTGCAAATAAAAAACTTTTGAGAGTAAACATTAAATCCATTTTGATGCTGACCTTGTAACTAAAGCATAATATTGAACCCAATTATGAATAAATAAAACAATTAGAATTGTTAATAAAAAAGAGAAGAAAACAACAGCTAGAAGTAAAGCATGAAAAAATACATTATTCAAATAGCCTACAAATGTAATAAATAATTACCAAATTATATTTGGAGTTCCAAAACTGTGCAGTCCCAGTCCAGAATGAGAAAATGACTTTGATTAGCTCGCTTTTTGTAAGACAGCATGTAAGAGTTTATGGCTTTTAACTTCACCCTGTTTTGGCTTCACTTCACAGCAACACCCTGTGACACCTGTTGTGAAGGGGCTTGTTTCTTTTTATTCTTAACTTTTGCCAACAGCAGAGGACAATAATTTTATCCTATCTATCTGGTGTTTTTCTAAAACATCTATAAAAATAAAGGTGTTAGCACCGTTTACAAAATACATGATCTATCATGTAACATGGAGATGAAAAACGTCAGATAGCAGGAGGCATAACTGTCCTATGCTGTCTGGAAAAAAACCCCAAGAAAGTACCTATAATAACATTGTGATCCTTTTCAGTAAGGCTACAGAAAGTAGCAAAAACATGTCAAGGTAAAAGGTTAATAATTTTGTCTTCCAAAACATTTGTGAAATTTAATATTATCACTTTGTATAGTAAAATTACGAAAAATACTTTTTATCCTTTTTTCAGGGAAATTAAAACATAAGAAATTATAAGAAATTAAATTAAAAAATGAATTAAAAAATAATTTAAAAAAGAAACATCAAAACATATTTTATAGAAAAAAATATAAGAAATTCAAATAATATAATATTAATTATAGTTACTCACTTGTAAATATGCAAAGTATTTTGCAGTTTAGAGAGTGCTTTCAGAGCATAGAAAGCTGTTTGACAGGCTGATTGACACGAACCATTTCCCCAGTAAGAGAGCTGTCAATTGAAATGATGGAATTGATCATAAAACTCCCTTGGTTAGGTAATTCAGCGTGGTGTTGCAGAAGATGTTGGTCGTTCTCAGTCAGCTGTGTCTGAAATGTGGAGCAAGTACAAACAAGATGAAAAGGTTGTTAAAGGAAACATGAAGTCAACCAAGGATATAGCCAACCAAGTGTCAGGCCAAATAAATGAAAGTTTGTCTTGAAAACATAAAACGAGCAAATGATATAAAAACAATATGGCACTAAATGATATGGTGTATGTGAACTGTAATAAGCCGGTTAAAGGAAATCAAATTTACATAGAGAAAAGATCAATGTAAATATTAAATAACTTAGAAGCACCCAGTGCAGACTCAAACCAAACTATTTTATTTTATTTTATTATTTTTTTAGTTATGAGTTCTAATAGCAAAATTATCATCTTCTCCCTAAAGTAAGAAAACCTTTACAAATTTCTTGGATCAATGTATTCCTTCCATTAATTCCCTAAAAAAAATCACTAGTTTCTTTTTGCATTTGTAAAATTTGCTGAAAATGTTATCGAAAAGGCATCAATAGCATTTAAACTTTACACTCATCACAGTAATAATGGTAAAATGTAGCAATATGGTACAAATTTTTTCTTAATTATTTTTATTATGACATGTTCATTTTTTTCATGACAGTGTAAGCAATTTTAATAATGTATATAAATAAAGTTAGTTTGTTTTATGTTTAGTTTTTAAATATATATGTTGTATTTAACTATAATAAAAAATCCTGATTGAGTATAAAATTCAAATTTTCCCTGTAGTTGCTTAAAACCTTTATATGCAACATGCATGGTGTAAATATATAAACATATAGCAACAAACTTGATCAACACAACATGAAATACTTCATCTACATAACTTGTATTGTTTTCTACATATCTCGTATAATTTTTCTTGTTAATGTCATGTCACTGTCATATGTTTTCTTTAAAATCAACATACTTCTTTCTTATTTAAAACTGTAGTAATCAGTCAATCAATCAACAGAGTAATGATCATCTGTGTTTCTAGACCAAGTTGTACCCTTAATTGTAATCATAATCAGTCTTAAATGCAAAATTGAGTACACTAAGGGAGCAACTCTATCAGTGATGTGAAAATTTAAAACTAAGAAGGGTTCAAACACCCATTGCCAAATAGGATTTCGGGTAGGAACTATATTGTGTCTATTAGGCATGTGGTACAATCAATGTTCAAGGACAGAGAAGGGTCTTAATTTGATAAAGGTGTCATGAGGAGGCACCATAAGGTGTACTGATTCTACCTGGCAGCTACAAACAGACACTGGGAGAAAATATGATGCAGTTTTTAGCTAAAGGGAACTAACTAGACCTTGAAATAGGGTGTGATCAATCTCCCCATACCAAGAGTGAGAAAAGATAAAACAAAAAACTCTGTTCAAATGGTAAATTACAATCCCCACAAATTACAAATAAAGAGACTGAAAAATTCTTAGCAATACTTTTTGCAGTTTTTGAGGATTTTCCACTTTTGATGATCCATCTGGTCATAGAACCGGAAACATTTCAACTTGATTTGCCTTGTCTGTTACAAAGATGCATCGCTGATGGACACCAGCCTTTTGAGACTTTTATTAAATATGGTGACCACGAGTACAAACAATGAACACACCATTGTCACAAAGAAAATTGAAAGTAGGGTGTCAGGAGAAATGCATTGAAATAACACAAATCTGCTAGTTTTTGGTTTATTCATGTATATGCTTACAGACTGCTTTTACCACAGTGTTTTCCAAACTTTGTGGCATGAAAAATGTTCACTAAACTTACAATGGTTTATGTGGGTGAAATTTCAGGAGGCAATGAGGTTTTTGCAGTTGCTTTCATTCTTCCAATTTACATTTAATATATGATTTTATACAAAGCAAGGATGGATATTTAAGATATTTACGCTTCAATACAGTAAGGCCCAATCCCATTTCTCATTTTTACTCCTACACCTCCCCCTTACCCCACGCCTATGCCTTAAAAATGATGGTTAAGGCGTAGGGATAACCTTTCAGCCCTATGAAATGGGACATCCCTCATTCCGTCTCATGAGTATGACATCATCATCTAGCATTGCTAAAACTGTTGCCAGCCGCAGCTAGTGCTCAGTTTGATTTTCACCACTATGTCGTCTCAAGCTTAAAAGACCTGTTAATAAAGCTTATTATACATCAGAAATGGGAGTTATGGCCTGCAGAATTATAACCCTCTATTTTGAGTGTGCATCTGAAATCTCTCCCTTTGTAGGGGTGTACAGCCCTTCTCCTCACTGCAAAAGAGATTTGGGATAGCCCTTTGTCTCTTGTAAATGCACAAAATGAAGGGTTAGAGCTAAGGGGTATAAATGAGATTGGGCCTAAGCAATATGTACACAAACACACATACATATCAATAGCTTCATTGTCATTGAAAAGCCATCCTGGAACAACCAAATGTACACACACATTATCCATCCTCAAATTAATATGATGTTTAAACTAACTGATATGAGATGTTAGTTTAACATTTTATAATATAAAGAAGATTAAAGTGATTCAATACCTGTCTGATAGTTGTTATAAAAGTCCAATTTGTGCACCATTACAAACACAATGTCATTTCTGGATTAAATTTTATTTCATCACTGTGTTTTGTTCAGTGTTGAGGGCTGTAGTTTACACAAACGCTATGTAATCAATGTTTGCAAAGGATTAATGAAATGCTGCAGCTGTGTTTAACCTGGTAATACATATTCACACCAAATGAATACATTATTTACTATCAGGTATTTGTGAATACCCCACTTACACTCATTAAAAGTTACAAGCGCTAATTAGTTTGTGTTGATATGGTGTTGAAACTGTGTACCGTGTGGGTGTGTATATATCTATCCATCTATTTTCTTAACCACTTCATTTAATTCAGGGTCTATTTCAACACATCCTTACATCCATTTCTAAAGACATTTATCTTAATTAATAAGTCCTTATTAAGTTGCTTCTGCAGGTGCAAATAGGAAAGTTAATAAAATTCTACTATATAGCTACATTTCGTTTAAGATTTAGTCAGCATGGTTGAACAATCAACAGAGTTGTTCAATTCATTAAAAGCCTTGGGTTGCATGATCTTTAGTTCTGATCAGATTCTTATCAACTCTTGACAAGTGAGCATTGATCAACTTGGGCAAAAAACATTTAACTGAATTTCACAGTGAAGTTGTTTGAACTTTCAGAAATTAAGTAAGTAGTCTGTATTGGTCAATTTTTATCTAAGTGATAATAATTAATGCTGTATTATTCATGTTGGAAATGCTGATTATTTACCTATACAACTTAATTTAACTTATACCAATGTTGCTTCTGTGGAATGACCAACACATCACCAAAAACATACCAAAACCCCCTGCCTTCACAGCCTAACACTTCCTCATACTGGTCAACCAGGATGGTTGTGTTGGTCACGATAGTACATACAGCACAGCCAATCTGATCCTGCCAGTGCTCAGCAGGCTATTCCATCCTCTTCCAAATTCAAGAGGTATTATGTGATGGTACTGGCTGAGTGAGGGAGAGTACTGTCTTCCTGGAATATACAGCACCCAGATTTGTGGAATATTTGATTACCACTGGCTCCAAAATGTCATACTGATATGTCTGCCCATCAGTCAGGTGCCAGTCAGTTGCCTGAGACGAGCACACACCTGGCAGCTCCTGAATTGGAAACTTAGAGTGAATACCAACGGGTGAATATTGCAGGGGAATTTGACTCTTTTTTGGTGGTACTGCCCACATGTTTAGCTGTGTTGTTCACTCCTCATCCACAATGTTCCCAGTGACTGATCAGGGCTATATCTTCATGATGTATAGTAAATAAAATATTTATTAACTTTTTCTATTTGAAATTTACAAATGATTCATACAATAGCCAGTTGCATGTCAGAAGCATGCAACTTGAATCTTTCCTATTGTCTTTCTTGTGTCAGTTCTGTTCACAGGGTCACATTCAGTGAACTGTATTTTTCTCTCTCCTGCATAACAGTCACAATACCATCTTCTCTGCATGCTGAAATTTTAGATTTAAAATCCAATCCATAGTTTAGAGATGGAGGAGTCGCCTTGGAATTACAGAATATATTCAACAATGCTGTTTATCATTCATTCAGTTTTGAGGCTCTCAATTCAATGTATACTTTATCTGAATATTTCATTAATAATTTTATTATTTACTTTATTAAAAAAAATGTTGCACTGGGAAGGTTATATTTCCTTCTGTCAAGTGTGAAGCAAAGGTAAACATAATTATAGAGATGTTTTTCTTCTTCTTCTTTAATCTGTTAAATATTTATGCATCAAATGTATGGCCTCATTGTATATTTTAATCATTCATTTTATCTCAGTGCTTTTCTGTAGCTGCATATTGTCTAGAAGACAGCCCTCGAATCCCCCTTTCTTCATCTTATCAGTTATCTTTTTAAATCTATTTCTTGAATCTTTCCTATCGTCTTTCTTGTGTCAGTTCTGTTCACAGGGTCACATACAGTGAACTGCATTTTCCCTCTCCTGCATAACAGACACAATACCATCTTCTCTGCATGCTGAAATTTTAGATTTAAAATCCAATCCGTCACTAGCTGCTACTGGCACACTGGAAATGATGGGAGAAAATAGGCCACTGGAATATGAGAAATATACTAAATTAGTGTCATTTCTCTGATAGGAAATCAAACGATGGACAGCGGCAACAATTTTACACAGAGGGGAACTGATGTCCTCAGTCTGTCCCAGTGATCATGGCTTATCTGAGTTCTTCAGTTATCAATATTATAGTAATGGCTTTGTGGGTCTTAATGAAGCCTGAAGGAAGAAACACATTTGACCCCTCCACACCAGTCAACTATGTTTTTAAAAACTTGCAGTCTTGCCAATCAAAGGCTGTCCACTAATCTCTATTCAGGTTCTCACTGCCTTCTTCACTGTCCAACATGCAACAGAAGTGTGTCATCTATGGCTATTTAATAACGCTGACCTCTTTACCTGAACATACCTTTTTTTCCCGTTCAGGTTCATACACAATCCACACCCTCACATCTCACACATTCATCCCCTCACAGTTACAGGTAATCACATCCCATCATCCTTTGCCTGTAAGCTTGACAGTTATAGTCCTCCGTCTCACAAAGTGGGCTTTATAGTGTATTTATAAAATATAAACGCAGTCAGTCAGAAGGTGTCATTAATATACAGCGAGCCTCTAGCATAACAGCTATAAGCCAAAATTTGAAACATTGTACATACAGCAATAGAAAGATCATCGTCTAGCACAGAGATTCTCAAACTGGGGGTTTTAAGATTATTTTATGGGGTTACCTGTTGTAATTTTGGGATGTTTGCCAAGGCTGACAGAAATAAACCATTAATGCAGAGATAAATGTGTGAAATTTGCTGCTTACTTTTCCTCCCATTAGCTCAAACACAACAAAGTTAGCACACATATTACTTTATCAGTGTGAAATTGGCATTATCTCTGTTAGAGAAGGTTATCTAGGCTTATAGGTGCCTTTTCACAGAGGTGGCATGAATCCACCAAAAAGATTGTGGCAGTTTTCCAGCTCTGCATTTAGAGAATTCTGCACAGTGTCCAATTTTATCCACCACACAATTAAACACTCAGTTGTTGTATGGGGCTAAGGGTCAAGAATAACAGTGTATTTGTGTTGGGGTTCATGAATCAAAATACTTCAGAACCACTGATCACATGAACAAATGAGATATGAATACAAATAACACAGGGAAATATGTGTTGTGTATATGTGTATATGCTGCAACAATGTGAATGCAATTTGTGATGCAAGCATATCAGTTTGTATTACAGATTATAATAATAAGTAAAAAATAATAATTATAGAATAAGAGCATAATGACATTAGCTGTCACAATAATAAGAAACTTAACAAGCTGCATGGTAGCATCGTAGTTAGCCCTCTAGCCTCATAGCAAGAATTTCATAATGTAATTTCTTTGCTGGATGGAGCTTGAAATAGAGGTCTTTCTGTATGGAATTTGAATGTTCTCTGTGTGAATTCATCTAGATACTCTGGTTTCCTCCCAAAGAAATACATGGATTAGGTTAATAGGCTTCTCTAAATTCTCTGTTTGTCTCAAACTGTTGGTCTTGTAATAGACTGATGACCTATCCTGGGTGTCTCACCTTCTAATTGCTCGGATAGGGCAGAACATCCTCATGACCCTGAATTCAAACAATCTATCAAGTTTTATTTGTATAGCGTTACACAGCAACCCCAGTCTACCAAAGCGCTGTACAGAAAATAAAACTAAGAGTAAAAACATAACACATTTAAAAATCATGTGTATCAGTTCAGTTCACAAATGAAACCCTTTTCTTGTGTCAAAAGACTGTCTGAATAAATACGCCTTTGATCTGAACACCTGCAATGACTAAATCTAATATGGTCAGAACTAGCAGCCTTTAGCTGTCATTAAACAGCTGTCTTATAGCCTGATAGAGTCATCTTATTTTATGTACAACTAGAACAAGGCATTTGAAACATACTTCCTATAAAATGTTAGCCAGTTAGGTCACTTTGACTTTTTGGCTAGTCTTTGTAAAGTTACAGATTGTTTGAATCACAGGTGGCTTCAGTCTTAGTCACAAGGTCAGATTTGGCAATTCCGTGATGGAAACATTTATATTATTCATACGGTTTACAGCAATATATCAGATCTTTGATCACTGATGCATTTTTTATAATGTATTACTCTTTCTTGGCCAGTGGTTTCACTTAATGTTCCAGTGACAGAGGAAGGATAGCTCAGCAGGTGGCCTCTCAACATGGCCTGGTGTAATATCTTCCTAAATGAGCTGAGAGGAGGGCTACCTCCCTCTGACTCGGTAGTCTGTCAGTCCCAGATAACGCAGTGGGAGCAACATCAATGCTGTCAATTCTTACTCTTCTCCTTGACCTTGGTTTCCACTGCATTACTCAACTCACCAAGGGTCTTGTCTGTGCCCTCACTTGACACCAGCAAGACCTCTCATCTCAACATTTAAGAAATGATGATGGAGATTTCTTATAACTGACAGAAGGTTAAGTGGTTTTGATGTTTTTTTTAACATTTTGGTATTTTAGAAGTAGAATTTTGAACTCAAGAAAACTTACTTTTAGAAAATATTATCGAAGCACTTAATGGACCACTTACAACTACATTGCAAAAGATGACAAGCTATATTAATCTGGAAATAAGTAATGATCTTATTTACATGAAATAGCATACTGCAACATTATATAAACAGACAATAAGCCTTGATTTCTAACTTTAACTGTTGTTGTTTTCAGGAAATGTTTGTACTAGATTCATGATTGTGTTCTTAGATGGGATAAAGGGATGTGATAATTACCTCTAATTTGCTGAAACTGAAAGACTGAAAACACAAATGGGTTATACAGACAAGGGAAAGTTAGTAATGTTTCTGATGTAAATATCAGGGCAAGTCGTTCATCTTCTAATGAACCAAACAATTTTAATAATTTGAATTACTGATGGCAATAGAAAGAGCTTTAAAAAGTAATTAAATGAAATCATATGTGGCCTATTGATGTATTGTATCCACAAAGTGCTGATGGAGATCTGTAAAAAAAACCACCCTGTCTCCCAGTTTTTGCTGGAGTGCTCTATTGTTAAAAAATGTCGAAGGTTGAGAACACATGCACATGTGGTGGGACACAGTTGGGCTGTTGAGTTTCACATTCCTGGTTTTAAACCACTACAAAGGTCCATGAAAGCAGCTCTTGGATTTCCTGCATATCAACTTGCATGGTCATGAAAGATTTATAAGCTATGGATAAGCTTTATCTAATATCTTGCAGCAACAGTAAATATACAGATTTGTGAGCAGGCCTGCTGTAATGAAAGGTCAAAACGGTGCGAATCTAAACTAATGGCACAGTGTCCGATTAACCTGATGTAAATTAAAGTGTTGGAGTACGTAATTTCCTTCAAAATAACCAAATACTTTGTAAAATAATACAGGTTATTTCAAAGGATCTGACACAAATAAGACTGACAAGAGCAGCAGCTACTTAACAGCAGACGTAGGGATGTAACAACCCCACCCTCAAAATTTCAGCTCCTGCTGAAATACCAATGGCAACCTCTGTATGAAACACAATAAATGTTAACGTACATCCACATGCAGCCATTTCTTACGTCCAGTTATCACTCCCATATGACCAGACCAATGATCATCATGTGCCAGGTGCAGTACCTGGTGATGGAACGGGGCTGGCATCACTATCTGGGATTCCACATTCCAGGCTGTTCCCGGAAGAGCAACTGGACACCAACGTCGCATCAACACATCGTTTTTCACATAGAAACCACTGTTAACTGCTGAAAAATCATCCGCACTCACCACCTGTTTAAAACATCTCTGCAACGTGAGGTCCCTCCTCTGCGCCTCACACAGGAGTGTTCGTGAGGTAGGGGAGCCAGCAGGGGGTGGCCGAATCTCCCGAACTGTTGTTTCAGGGACTGGATCCTCCCCTACTACTTCTCCCATCAGCTGACCATCTTCTGAAATAGAGGTAACCAGAAAACTGTCAGTCAAATCTACATCCTCAAGCTTGTCCTTTTTGCGTGCGTGAGCACGAGTTACCACACATGTTGACTTGCTGACATCTGGTTTATCCAGAACCTCCAGAGAAGGGGTTACTTTACCTCCGGCGATGTCATTTCCTAGGAGGACGGAGACATTAGCAATGGGCAGCTCATTACAGACGGCCATAGGGAATACTCCTTTCACTAAATCCGTGTTCAAATGCACAAAATGGACAGGTCGAGGCACATATCCCAGCTCTACTCCTCGCAAAATTACACTATAGCCAGCATGTGATTTCTCTGAGAATGGCAGTGTATCCGCGTGGATTAGCGTTTGAGATGCCCCTGTGTCCCTTAACACTTTAACAGTTAAGTTTTCAGGTTGTTCAGACAGAGATACAACACCATTCATAATAAATGGGTTAAAGCATAGGTCTGGAGTAGAATCTACTTCCATTCCCCTACTTTTCCCACTTACAACTCCAATTTCCTTTTTACTGGTGAAAGACTGTCTTGTTTATCTTTAAGCTTTAGACAGTTGCTAATCAAATGCCCCACTTTGTGGCAATAATAACATGCACAGTCCTCAGTACCATGAGGTTTGACAACTTTTGTCGCTTCAGTTTCTGGGTTTCTTATCACAGATTTAAACACTGTTTTGTGTGTCAACACATACTCATCAGCAATAACCGCAGCAGCTGACAGAGTAGACACCCGTTGTTCATTTAAATACACAACAACTCTTTCTGGTAACTGTTTCTTAAACTCTTCAAGGAGGATGAGTTCTCTTAAAGCTTCAAAGGTGTTAACACCACCAGAAGAACACCACTGGTCAAAGAGGCTACTCTTCTCCCGTGCAAACTCTACATAAGTCTGGCATTGATTTTTTTTATATTTTCTGAACTTTTGTCTGTAGGCCTCAGGTACAAGTTCATAAGCCTTCAGTACTGCTGCCTTTACCACTTCATAGCGCTGGCTGTCCAAAAGAGGGAGCGCTGCTACATCCTCTTGAGCTTTCCCTTTCAATCTGCATTGTATATGATCCCGGACGAGCCCCCACTTGTTATGACCACTTTTTTAAAGTTAGGGGAGAAAGGAGTCAATAACAACCTAAATTGGAAACAAACTTGATATAACAATACATTTATTTAACGAAAAAATGTCCCGGTTCAAATAACAATCCCCACACAAAACTAAAGGTACACAAAACACAACTAAAACTACACCGGTA
>JBAMHX010000024.1:5570525-5580902 GCA_037177515.1 Pseudomugil tenellus
CGTGCATCAAAAGAAAAAAAAGGGAAACTAAATAATTCAAACCACTAAGGGTAATCTAATGATTTCACATACATACATCCAAATTCTCAAAACTTAGTCCAATGTCAGGCAAACCAGCACTAACAATCCCAGGACAGACTGTGTCACAGAAAGACACAACTGCCCTGATTGCTTGTTGCTTGTTTCTTTTTTAAGTCCACGAAGTGACTGGATTGGTCCAAAATGAGGAAGTGGAGAAATGATGAGTCAAATTAATGTGCCTGTGATCTGACAGCAGGTGAGGTGAATGTGGTTGATGATGATCCTTGTTGCAGCTCAAGTGGAAGTGGAGGGCTGGCTGTTTGGCTGTTAATGTCTATAGGCATGGGGATGTAACACTACCCAACAGGATACAACTGCCCAACAGGAGACAACTATTCAACAGTAGACGACTACCCAACCACTACCCAACAAGAGACGACTACCAAACAGGAGACGACTACCCAACAGGAGACTTCTACCTGACCACTATCCAACAGGAGACAACTACCTGACCACTACCCAATAGGAGACGACTACCCGACCACTACCCAACAGGATACAACTACCCAACAGGATACAACTACCCAACAGGAGACAACTACCCGACAACAAAACTAAAGCAGACAACACACCTATTTGTTCAACCATGATAACACTCAAATGTTTGTTAGTGTAAGTAGGATTTGTTATTGAGCAAATGCAGGATGAAAAAAGATTTGTAAAAGCAATGTGGAAGTGGGACTTGCATGAACAGATTTTCCATAATGGTTGATGAATGTGGCCTACTATCTTTTTAATATAAGACAATGTTCTGATCTTGTTTGCTTTTTTAGATTTTTCCTGTGGTGTCTTTAGTTGTGTTTAATTAATTTAAAACATCTTTCCATAACATCACAATAAATACTAAAATAAAATATTTGTGCAAATTTCACTAAAAGCTAAAAATCACAGGGCCAACTAATTGATAAAATCTCATAACTTGATCATCACTATCTTGATTTAGTAAACACTTAATTTCACTAATATTTAAAAAAAACTAAAGAATCATTAAAACATCTGTTAAATGACCACAAAGAGGAAAAAGAATATCCGCTCCAAGGTTATTGCCATTTATAAGACAAGACCATGTATCAGTTGATCAATGTGTGGCATGCCCAGCTCAGATCTTAATAATAATCAAAAGGTTGCACATCTAGTTTAACATTCTGCAGGATATCTGGAGATTGACACCCACAAGCAGCAAAACGTTAATATGCTGCCTTGTGCCAAGCAGGTGCTTAGGGAAGTTGTTATGCCCAGACATCATGGGTCTACACATTAATTAAGGTTTTTGAGTTTGGCTGTTTCCCCAGTGACTGATGATTAATCTTAATTAGTTGCTGGGCTGATTAAGCTGTAAAAACAGATACACTGCAACAGATTCCACAGCACTTATAATTTCCTCACTGTTTCTCCTTCTTTTGTCATCTCACTGACTTCAGTTCCCTCTTGTCTTGTCTTTTGTCATCATGTAAAATGGACTGGGAGTTAGCATTCAAGAAACACTTCAATCTATTTGTGCACTCACTCCATGTTATGACATTTACTAGTGTGTGGGTGTCCATATTGTAGATGAGCCCAAGCAGATGAAGGAGTGGACTTATTCTTCTTCACAGACAGCGGACTACAATGACCCACAAAGAACAGCTGCAGAGATAATCGTCTAATGTCCCTTTGCAGATAATGACCCTGCATGATCTAACCTCAATTTTCAGCTATTACCACTTCAACCAGGCAAGTGCTGTGTGATTGAAGTTGAAAGATGACAGGTCACACCAAAGCACTGTTGGTTTATCGGCCGAAGAAATGAAGATTACTACCCAAAGTCCTTCATCACCCAACTGGCTTATGACTGAATATCAACAAGGTCTTAATAACGGCCACTTTAGTTGCCTAAAATGTAAGGCTCAGCTGGCAGCAGGACTACCGTGATACCAAACCGAAATAAACCGAAACCCAGCAGCAAAACCTAATGAAAATCAAATGTTTACAAATTGTCAAAAATGTTCTATTTGTGTGAGGTTCAGGGATGAAAAAGCATTGGTTGAAGTCCTTGATACACTTCAATGAGCAGTGTATGTAAGTATTAAAAAAGTTGTATATAAAGCTACAAAACCCATGGATGAAAAATAGAAACTACTTCTGAAATTGGTTTAAGGTATAGAAGGTTAAAAGCTCATAAAGGTTGTTTTTGCAAAACATGAGACCTTTTAGCTCTTTTTACTTAAAATCAATTTGATTTAAGAACAGATAACAAAAGGCATTTCGATAAAATTAATTCACGATTGATTGAGGTTCTATCAAATGGTGTGATGCTGAGGTCTGAACATTCACTGCACCATCGCAATAGTTGGATTTGGTTTTTCTAACCATTATGTTTCAGATTTACTGTGATGTTTGGGACCATGGTGTAGTTGGATGATCCACTTGCTTCATATCTGCCTCAATTACAACAAGGTTCCTAGATCCTGATTCTATAAAACAAGCCCAAATGAGTACTCCTCCACCACCACAATACAGTTGGTATTGATGTTTGTGGTGATGTGTTTGTTGATTTTTGCCATATACGTTACACTACAGTAACGTCAAATAATTCCTCTATGAAATGTTTGTCTGAAAAGTGGGCATCAAAACTTTATTTTAGAAAGACAAAAGGCTTCTTCTGACTATCCTTCAAAAACTGCCAAAAGTTGTTTGGTCGTTTTCTGATTCCTACCACAAACTTACATGTGTAACATGGTAACAGGTCTGTAGAATCTAAAACATAACTCTGTGTTTTTTCCAGTTTCTCAGCACTAGACTGTTTAACCTCTGAGTAAATTAATTAGGACATCAACTCCTGGTAAGACTGACAACATAAGAAAACCTACCATGCTCTTAAATAATGGACTTGAGATTGTTAAGAGATAAGTCTGAAACCTTTTGTCAGACTAATGTACAGCAAAAAGTGCTTCTCTGAGATCACTTTCTATATCTTTTTTTCCTTGTTTGTGGTAACAGATATCTAAATCCTTCAGACCAAGAAACCCTCAAAACCTTCCATTGGGAGTACCTTTGCTGTTCATTTCCTATCCATGTATTTGGAATATAATTTTTAATACACTGCTTAAATTTTTATTTTTTTAGCTTTTCATTAAATTTTGAGATGGTGTAGCATCCTTAATATGTTTTTGCATATTTGAAAGTGCACTCAACTCATTTAAGACTAAGGCAAGGTCAAGCCATTTTATGTATATTGTCGATATATACTGTAGATATAAAACATCTACTGTAGCTAATATGTCACTAATCCATATTAGCTAACATTGTCATGTTAAAAGTAAATTAACTGTAACCTAATCATGGCAAGAATAAAGAGGGTTATGGACATTACAGGCATTAATATCAGGTCGTAGATGCTTCTTATCTACTTGCACTGCTATTTTATTCTTTCTTTTCTTCTCTTCTATACAAGAATCAATGAGATGACATTTGAAGCTGAAATTTGTTGCTGTGAGCTCTGAATTCTTCATTCTCGTCAATTTCTTGGTGATCATATCCAAGTAGTCTTTGAGAGTTGTGACAGCTGTTGAACTGGATTATATCTATATTGCCTAAAAAATTAATCATCAATGGTCTGTGGCCAAAAACTGCTTTGCTTTATTTTGTCTCAGGAGATTTATTAGTTTTCTCCTTTTGCTTCTTTCTATGCTGTTGCTTTTGGTAAATTTTAGGAAGTACTTTAAGAACTTGTTCTTTGCTTATTTGTTTGGGTTTTAAATTTTTTTTTAAATTAAAGTTGTAATAAAAAGTTGAAGACAAATACAGAGGTAACATCCCAAAGGTTACTCAGAGATTGCTATCTTTTCCAAGATGAATAAACTCTAATTTGTTTTCCTAGCAGTTGGTAGAGTTTTGGTGAGATCTGGACAGTTAAGTTTTTTAATGATTGAAGAATCAGATTTCTGGATATTGGATCCATTCACAATGCATCATGTTTCCCAAAAATGATATATTCAGTCAGGACTGTGTTCCTTTAAACCCAGGGAGCTTCTGGCACTGAATGGTAAGAAGATAGAGTATCCCGCATTGGCGAAATCTTTAAAATAAAACTTGCAACTGCCCTTTGGCACCAAATAGCAATCAGTACAGCAGCACATCTGGAGGATAGATATAAAAGCTGGTAACATCAGAGTATCCTCTGATACAGTTGTGCATCCAGGTCAGCTGAGTCTCCACCAGTTTGACCTTGTTCTTGTCTACTTTCCAGCTGGCTTTAACTATGTAGGCAGACAAATTGTTCATACTTCCCTGGTGAGAAATGGCAGTTTCCACAGACTGTGAAACAGCTCAACTTGTTTCCATTTATTCGTATTGAGTTGGGTTGTGAGGCTGACGCTACTTAAGAAATCACATTATCCTACTAACAAGTCTGAGGGGCTGGCCATGAAGCAGGCATCAAGCAAGTCATGATTAAGGAATTTGAGGGTGCATTTAGAAGCTGGAAGTATCAGGTTCCAGATGCTTTTTAACAACTACTTGTCATTAGCAAACTACCTTGTCTTTGGCAGCTGCTGACAGAAGTAAAAAAATGAATCTGTAAAGTGTTTGTGATGCATACAAGAGGAATAAATCACTTTACCATCACTCTTTGACACAAAGTGCTTGGATGCGCAGTTACATACACAAAGTGCTTCTTATCAGCATATTCTTACCATCTATTGCAGTACTTAGGCGCTTTACTGTGAAGCTACAGTCATGCTGGCATCTAAAGTGGTACTCTCTCCAAAGAAAGCCCCTGTACTGTACATATAACTGTACCGACTCTCTAGAGCTTTGAAACGAAGCACAGACAAGAAAAACCTTTTTACCTGACACACTGTGTTTACTGTTTTTATAGTTTTTACAGCGAGAGAAAAAAAAGTAATGAAAAAAGGGGATACAGACAGATTGTGGAGGAACCAAAAAGGGTGACCTAACTGTGAGTTGAAAGTTCAGTGCTCACTTGAGCATTGTAGCAGAGAGCGCCTGGCACCCTGCCGTTTATATTTTCTGTGGGTTGTATTTGCCATTTGCTCTCAAATGTTATATTGGTTTTCTACTTGTTCCAATGGGAGTAGTCAAGTGTATGTATGTGTGTGTTTGCAGTAGAATAAAACTTCCTGACTAGTTTCCACCAACACAACAGAATTGCCAGCTAAAGGTCACAGGGGTGGGGAAAGGTGGAGGGATGTGGCAATAAATTTAGCCTGTCTCTGTGTTGTCCCATCAGGAAGTCAGCATGAGACGCTGTGGGTACTTGTAGATGGCTTGCTTTGTAAGCTCTAACAATTATTGTTTGTGTGTTATTGAAGTGGGGAAGGGTGAAAGAGTACACAAAAGGCATTTGATGCTGCCTAATTCCTGGGTCTTTTTCTCTCCTCATGCTGCTTCACCCTGGGTCATTACATTTCAACACTCTGTTGAAGCTGCAAATTACATTTTTTTCCTTTTTTTGGCAATAAAATTGCATTTCTCAGAGAGTTATTTCTCATGAGACAGAAATTGGCAGTTGGAGGATTTCTCTGTCATTGTTAAGTTGCCAAATCTTCAAGTCAGTAGGTGTGTTTTATGTTCCAGATATATCCTTTATGTCATTTGCTTTTGTTGTTGAGCATTTTAGGTGTGGACATTAAAATCTGATAAAAACTGATGTGAGTAAAATTAAGTTTGCAGTTTATTAATTTTTAACAGTTTGCACCGATCAGACCAGTAGAAGAATAATGAACTATTTACCCACTTAAAGTCTCGGAGATGACTTAAATTTCTTAAAAATAGAATTTCTCATAAGAATATATAGCCGCAAGAGTTTTTAATAAAAGTGATAAATAGGAAGAACTACACTGTGCTCATTTATTTCAATGCTGTTTTAAAAGGAGTTGAAGTGCTGAATAATCTTATTCAAGAGATGCTGTTTAATCCATCTTTTTCATACTTTATAATCCTCAAAATATGAAACAATTTGCATGCACACACTTTGACCTTAATGTAGTTTTCATGTTTAACTCTCACAGATTCCGTCTGAATGTTAAATGCTTTACTCAAACTAAAGAGGCCAAATCCATAAAACTAAGTAATTTTATCTCTAAAAGCATATGTGTATAAAACACCACCAGATGTATAAAACTTTGCACAAATATGATTCTTTCTTATGAAGATCTCATTAAAAAAATGCTAAGACAAGGATGTCATTGTACACAAACTCCCTTAATTGGTTACAATAAAAACATAATTTTCAACATCACTAAACAGAACAAAGAAATTAACTAAAATAAGTGCAAGTTTACAGAGTATAAAGCTAAAACTCACTAAAGAAGTACGTTTGTTTTATGTCTTTGTCATCACAAAGGACGCAAAAACTGCTGTGAAGGAAAATGCAACAGAACTTATCAACTCTGGAAGAATTGAGCAACAAATAAAATAAAAACGGCAATGGCAAAATAAATGAATGGTTGGAATTCTTATGCAAGGTTAAAATGTGCATTAGTTTCAAATAAATATGTAAGATGGGTGAAGGAGTGGTAACTATTGCTTGATCTGTGCAGGAGGAATGCATCCAATCTGCATGAGCAGGAGATGATCAGACTGAGGACAGGAATGTGCAAACAGACGACGGTATGTTTGTTGGTGTCTCAAACTGTCCTAAATCAGTAAATGGGTAAATTCTGTGCCAGAAAAATCAGTAGAACCTCTAAATACTCTTCTTTTGAAGCTTTAGAAAGCATTATACAACTATTACACAAGATCATGACAGAGTTTCACTCACAACTAAATAAGAATATATCATTGGAGAATTTTTTCTGACAATATTTCGAATAATATAGATAAAATTCATTATGCTGATCAAGCTCTATGAAGAAATATGAATTGATAACAAATTATTTAATTTGTTTTGCAAGTTAAACCTAATTTCAGGGTTGAATTGCTGCATAAACATCGAACAGTTTTTTTTTAAACCACACATATTCTCTTGTCTCTCCAGAGCATAGCACTCAGGTCTACACATCCTCTATGCACAACCCAAAGAGTTTTGTGATCTTAACTAAAAATTGTTGGGCATCCATTACATTTCAGAGTAAAAAGTGCAGAGAAGCAGGCTCTCAGGCATGATGTAAGAGGATGGAGAAAGGATAACTTTTTAATTACAAAAGAAAACCAAAACTGCAGCTGAAGCAAGGAGGCCAAAAACAAAGGAAACAAAGAACAAAGAAAACCAGAGTATACTGAAAATAACCTGGCAAGTGAATGCAGGTGAGTCGTCTAAATGAAAACATAAATCAGGTGATGATAAAGAGACAAGATTAGAATAACGGAGGATATCTGATTGTTTTTAAAAAGGCAAAATCACATCTAAGAAAAAAGTAAATAAAACTATAAAACTACAACAAAATATAAGATTTTCTAAATTGAACAAGGAAACAATAACTTTAACAGAGAAAAGTGAAAGGAAGAAAAGGTTAATGAATTTTGTAAAAGACAAATGATCAAATTATGAAATTAAGAATTAAATTAGATTGTTAAAAGCAGCTGTAAAATCTCTTAATCCTACAAAGTACAACAGGATCTAATCTTCACCCCTAACATGTCTGCAAATGAACTCATCGCTTTGATGTCACAAAAATACCTTTAAAAGATTTTTCTGATATCTTTTGCTTTATAACAAAGAAGATTTTGAGTCATGTAAAGGTCACTATGCATTTGTAGGTCAACCACTGTCAACACAAAGACATAATGTGTGTGATACTTTATTTAATAATGTCATGAATACAGTCTGCATGAAGATACCTACCATAACTACACACACACACACACACTGACCATGTACACCATGTTAGAACTAGGTTGGTCGCTCTTTGACCTTCTGAACTCCATTAATTCTTTATGATATTGATTCAACAAGATTTTGGGAAGATTTCTGTTTTGAAGTTCTGTCTTTGTAGCCCATCTGATTCAAGGTTTAATATGTTATGTTTTCAGATTTTATGTTCTGCATATTCTCAATAGTATTCAGTTATCCCATTTGTGTCTGATTTCTGACAAAAATGTGGCATTAACCAAACATTTCTTATTTTTCAGACCACTTCATGCAAACCCTGAAGATCAAGTTTAGTTTTTATTGAAAATAGACTCAAGCATTTATTTACATACATTTATTTACATACATTTGTAATTATGTGACTTACATTGGTTTTGGCTACATTATTTATAATTATTAATCTAACTACCAATTTATATATGTCATTTTTTAATATCATTCAACATCTTATCATTTAAATACCTTTCAGAAATTATTTTCTTTAATAGTTCAGATTTGCTGTTTTATTTAAGTGCTGACTAGTTTATTGACACCTAAGTAATTACTTACTCTGCGGATAACCTAGGTCAGTGAAACTATTCCTGAGAGACCAATTACTGCAAGATGAATGCATGAAGTTATTTATTGTAATATTATCTTATTTAATGACTTGTTTCATAATCCTATTTAAGCAATTACTGAACAAGGACAGGAATCCTCAGTCTGAAGATTACAGGGAACTTCTGACATTTAAACATAAGCATAAAACTTAAACCAGCAGCAGACAAACTTATATCACTTCCTCAAAATCCAGTGACAATGCTACACATACTCACCAGCCTCTAGACTGGACTGTACCTGCCTGCAGCACCAAAGGACTACGTATCTGCCCTGCAGCATTTGTCCTTCTCCTGCAATGTGACTTACATTGGTTTTGGCTACAGGATCTGGTCTCCAAACGTCCAGGGTTGAAGCCCCGAGGAAACCGGCTGGCGACACCACTGTTGGTGACAAACACAATAACTGTAATACTTTAAAAAGAGAACAAAAAGTATAAAAGTAAAGAGTACTGTAGGTGCTATCCTTCATGGAGCACTGGCTGCTTGTTTTATTTAACTAAATTTGTCAGTTTCTGATTGAGTTACAAGACAGTTTGTCAACGACTAAATGTCAACTCTGACATCAACAGGAGATGTGAACTTTTCAGTTTTTATTTGAGGCAGTTGGCTAAATGAGCATCGCCATGAAAAAACTATTCCATCCCAATATCTGCTTTTGAATTCTTACAGTGAAATGAAATTGAGGCGTAAATGAAAAAAAAGTAGAACAGATAAGGAGACATGGAGCAACAATGACACAAACTTACAAGGCATCGAGGTGTCTTTTCAACAAAGTGAAAGCACATGAAAATGCCGTCGAACAATATATTGATTTTGGAGGTTTCATTTGTCAGGAGCTGAACAACAACAAGAGAACGTGGCTTGAAATGAACCTGGTTTCACCTTGTCAAATCAATACCCAGTAAAGAAACAATAAATATTGTGAAATCCTTTTTATGTGTATTGGACAACTGCTTTGGAGAATGTTATCTAAGGGAATAATGTGTGTGTGTGGATATTTTATGATTATCTCACAATGTAACCGTGCTTGCTGCCCATCCCTTGTCCTCCTACCAGCCCTCCTCTGCTGTCCTCCCCTTTTATTTATTTACCCAGGTCTCATCCAATCGAGTGACAGATCAGTCTGGGGAAAGGGCAGCTTGCCAAGGCAGCCCTCTGTGACAGGGCAATGCATTAGGACATAAAGACACCAGCTCCTGTGCAAAAAAAAGAAAAAAAAATCAATCATGCACCCCCGATTGCATTAGGGGCTGAGAAGGGCACCTCTCACACCTTTTTGGCTCTGCTGCTACTTTCCAGTCTCTTTAATTCTAGATGTGTGCTCACCTGGTTGGGCTTGTTTACCTCACAATCTTCTATTCAGGAAGAATAAGCTGGCTTTTAAACAAATGATTAGGCCTCTCTATGAGGTGTAAATGTCTGTATGACCAGTACAGTCAGCAGATTAATGGGTAACATTTTTACCTCAAAAATAGTTAGTAAGAATGCAGAAAGAATCGTGTTTGACATAAGAGGAAGGATTGAGAAATCTTAGGCACACTCCTGAAAAGGGATAAAAAAAATATGAAACCAAACTCTTGGATGATGATAGTTGGGATCAGAAGGAGATGTTTCAAAAACTAATGAGGAAAATGTGAAGTAACAGAGTTATAATGATCTGCTTTATGCTCTGACTGAATTAGAAAAAATTACAGGAGACCTGATTAGACGACTGGAATGATAATACCGCCATGGAAAAGGGAAAGAAGGCATGCTGAAACTCATTCAGAAATAACTCAGAAACGCCTTGTCCCTGCAAACATGCTGGCTGATGAAACTCAACCAGAAAAGCACCCAGAGAGAACATACCTCTGCCACGCTGGTGGTATTTACTGTATGAGATCG